>JAUKPP010243765.1:0-13428 GCA_032273245.1 Phyllaplysia taylori | reverse complement strand
AAAGTTTTTTCCACATATTTTGAGCTAATGTCCTTAAAAACCAAAATTTTGTCTATATGGAATGACAAAAGACATATCATTTAACTTGGAGAAAATGGTATTGGTAGAAAACTGACAAAGTTTATCCCAGTATCAGTTTTTGGCCAATGTCTCAATTCGCCGATTGCGAGAAGCAACTCATTTTGTCAGCACACTTCACATATGAGTAAATAGCCTACTGGCATGCTGCGAGACAAGTTTCTTATTTTACTACATAAGAGATTTACAAAGACACCAGAGTTGCCAACCCTCAAAAGGAAATTTTGGTGAGATTCCATGTAATTTTTAATGAAGATATAAAGGAGCAACGCATTTTCAAGTTTCATCATTTACTGTTGGCATCAAATTAAAAATAATTTGAAGAGAGTTTTGCAATGATCCCCTACATGAAACTGATGCCAAGCAGTTCAGCTCATTTCTCTACTATTTCTTATAAAGTTTATAGTCTAAAAGCAATGACCCACATGATCTTAAGCCAGTAATAATAAGTTCATCAAAGCCTTGTCTTCCCAGCACAACTAATCTAGATCTGGATAAAAAATATCGTGGGAATTCAATGTTTTTCGTGAGGGTGGGAGATTGTTATGAAACTCGGGAGGCTCGTGTCAAAATTGTTAGGTTTGGCAACTCTGAGACATACAGTTTGCCCTATCATGTGTTGTGATGTGATGAAACCAGGCGCCCATAAATTTCTGGATGTAGGCCTATCAATAATGAAGTTGTTGAATACAGTTAAACCATGTCATTTTCCTTTTGTTGGTGAAGAAATCTTTAACTGATCTTGAATAGGCATAAAAATATTTGTGATTTTAACAAAGCATGAAATGTTGAAAAAGAAATTAGCGAAAAATGGCCGTTTACATTTGGTGGCTTTTACAAAATTGCACTCTCCCCTTAATTAATCCACATTCTTGACGATAAGTCACCATAAACATGTAAGTTTTTAAATAGATAAAATGAGGCTTTCGAACAAAAGAAGCGTTCATGGTAAGAATTGCCTGACAGTCAATGACACTTACAAAATTGCAGATAACTCTGTCCTCTTTGTTTTGATGAGCGCCTGATTTCATGAGGCCACAACACATATCATTAGCATCACCCAATAGATAAAAATAAAATCTGTTTGAATACATTTTATGTATAGCTATAATGTAGAAACATACATGGTAAGTTCTTTACATGTGGTATGTTCCAGAAAATATACAGGGTGTTTTTTTTTATATTGATCGATTCTAAACGGAAATAACTCAAAGAAGATAAAAGATGGAAACATTCTGTTTACTACCAATTAATCCTCATCCATTTAAGTTTTTTCTGGTACCAAAATCCACTTTTATCTCTTACAATTTTAGAGTTATTTTATTTTAGAATCGATCAATATAAAAAAAACCCACCCTGAATAATATACACTGTATCTAGATTGCTCCTATTTTTGCTCCCCTAACAAGGTCTTGGCTAGCTTGGGTTAATACATGTACCAAAATTCCCAATAGGGGTGTAATAACAGAAGTACCACAAAAATTTGACAGTGTATACATAAACATATCATCTATGACAACTGCATCTATATACAATGTACATCCACCATTATAAAATCTCACAAAATTCCAATGCATTGAAGTAACAATGATGTGAACGGAAAAAAACGGAAGAAAAAACAACAACCCCAAAACAATGCCAAAACATAATAAAAGAAATAATGGCAATTATGTACATATGTATATATAGAATATGCACTTACTCTCAAAGATGAGTGTTCATCCTGAAAGTTCAAAACAAGCACTTTATATATGATATGACATCACACTGGCATCAGCAGATGGAACAATTATCAATACATGCACAAAATAACTGTGAATACCGGTATATATATTATTATGTAATTATCATCATATAGGCTATACACTGCCCGAGTCCATTTCAGCAAAGTAAACTAAAATGAGTAAAATCTGATTCCTTATTGATACGCTTCTTTCCCGCCTTTGGCAAAGGATGGTTTGGATCTGAATCATAGTGAATGCAGAAAGCAAAAGATGAATTTATGGAAAAGTAAAGATATAGTTATAGCAGAGACTGTGAAATGTGCCATACATTTATGACACCTAGTCACTACTGAATTGACCGCACTCTCATTAGAAAATTAGAGGGATGAGACATTGAGAAGAAAGTCTGCATAGAAGAAGAAATTTCATACAACAAGGTGGGAGAAGTCTGAATAAGTTATCCATTTTTTCAATGATTTTCCAAGAGCAATGACACAAAATCAAAGTCTAAACTCGCCCGTGACTTCAGACTGCCAAGTTGTCACTGCAGAACTCTAAACATCTAACTCAGTTTTTACAAATTGTTAAGGAGAGTGAAAAAACAGAAAATCAAGGTTAATCGAGGTTACCATGTGCATTTTTTAGCTGTTTAGAATTCAATGCTGCTACGACTCTTTGGACGGGTCAATCTGTCTAAAAATTATTTATAGAATGAGTTAATGGAAAAAAACTTTTCACCAAAGCCTGATTTAGCCGTTTAGAGCTCTTCAGCAACGAAGTAGCTTCCAAATCTGTCTTATCAATGAAACTTATAATTTTGATTGCCTCTTTTGACATTTCAATACTGATGCGAGTCTTTTCTCTAATGACACAATGCTTTGAGTGTTGAATTTTTGGTTGTCTTCTGTTTATGAACTGAGTAAACAACTTTTAAGTCTGAAATTGGATAATTCTTGGAATACATAAAGGCAGCTCTCAAAAGAAATGAATGTTTTCTTGATTATTTGGATTTCATAAACGGTAGGCACCACACCGAGGGCCTATTTATTTGGATTTTTCATTATAAACACATTCTTACCCAGGCCAACAAATAGGGCTTCTTCTTATTGGAAAACAATGACTGAGCTCTCATATTCACGCGGGAAAAGGAAGGCAATCATGAAAAATACGTAATATTCAGTGGAAATAGAAAATCTGTACAGTACTGTTATATTCATTTCTTAAAAAATAACCCCAGATCTATTCATTGTCAAAAATTGCATTAAGGGCCTTCTGGCCTAAAAAAAACAAGTTATAGTTTATGCTATTACATCTGCATAATATGAGAGGTATGCTAAAAGTAGGCCTCCAATGATTATGTTGGCCAAAAGGGTTGCTTTCTAGAAGCCATCTTGAAGTCAAGATAATATCATTATAGGCTATAGTTGGGAGAAATAATGACTGCTAAAAAGGATGAGTGTCCGGCAGTCAGGGATCAGCAAAGTAAAGTAAGTATAGTTGGGATAAAAAGCAGAAGAGTTCCTCCACCTCATCACAATTATTTTTACACTCTATATAGGCCTATGCTTTTGCCACAAGTTGACGCCCCCTTTAGAACGCTCTATCACGCGTGCTCAGCGGCAGGCATAATTTACAAAGGTGAAGAGTATCCCCTGCGGTTACGTAGTCACCTATATGGAGTAATGCTTTTATGGATAGGTCTGAAACATTAACTAACAACAAATGTTCCCAAATTGTAACATACAACTGCGCAATATTATGAAATGGTAGAAACAAGGTGCAGTAAAACACACACACGTGTCTGAATGACGTACAAGTTAAGCATGAGCACTTGTGTCAAAATGAGTATTGAATCATTGCACTTGGATGGAACACTACTCCATGAGATGGAGATCACAAATTGAAAAATACCAACAAATACTACATATGTATAAAGAATTAGTTCAATTTCTTCTCCTTCATCGACTTCATCTAGATGGCAACACTCAACATATCCACAAACAAGGCCATCCTCCGGAGGGCCCCCAAGTTGCAATAGAGCTTCCCCTTAACAGGAATCTGTTGTGGGCACACTTCCCATCTAAGCGCAGCCTTTTTGGGGAATTCTTGGAGCAGGTGTTCTGTGTTCATTAAGATCGTGTTGCAGGGACACATCTCTGAATTCTGAAGGGCATTTCTAAACAGCCTATTTCCCTTCTCTTTCAACTTCTAACATAAAAAAAAACACCAAAAAACTTCTAACATAAATTTGCCATTGTTTGCTGCATCTTTTCAAACTAAAATATCATTTAGGATATCTTTCAGTCACTTTTGTTTGGAAAAAAAATGTGTCAGTCTAGTCGGCTACATTTTAACTCTAAATCAATCTCTCCAAACAGCAAAATCTGTGACTGAACCACCATAAGATTCTGATAATTTTCGTCTCTTGCCATTCCTTTTAATGTAAATCAATTTCTCCAGAACATGACTTTAATTATGATAATATTTCTAGAAAGTCATGTGCAAGAGTACTCTATTTGACAATATTATTAGATGAGGGAAAAGAACTAAACATAGTAGGCTACTGTTTCTAAGAACGACAAGAACAGATTTGGGAAATGTGGAAAGACAAAGATGATATTAGATTATGCTAGAAGTGAGAGATCATATTAACATGAAGTTACTGAAAGCGTTTGAGAACAAGTAAAATTCAAGGTTGTTTGACCTGCTAACACTTTTACAGTAAAAATTAACACTGAAGCAATAAAAATTTTATACTGCAATTTTTAAAACAGAACAAGTAGGCCTACATACATTCTAAAATAAATTCTTTTAGTAAATCACCCCAGTTTCATCACCAACTTTCCACCCTCTCTGAGCCTTCACCCATAACAAATTGTCTTGTCTTTATGTCCCTAATCACTATGAAGAACATGGACGAAGAGTGAAGACTTCATAAGCTAAATATATAAATCATAAAATGAACAGAGAAAGAAAACGTCACAACAGCAGTACAGATAATAAATCCTTCCTCCCACAGGTCAGTAGTTAATCCTCTGAAATTCCTCAGTCAGAGATAAAGAAATGAAAGACAAAAAGCCACTGGCAGTACAATTGAACCAATATGGTGGTGACGGGTCGAACAGCAGTCTGATTCCACAGGTCTCGTCAGCTTGTGTAGGCTTTTGGAACTGCTATCAAATTGTAGACTTCTGAAATGAAATTCATACAGCAGGGGTTGAGAGAGGAAATTATCCTGAAAAATTCAATAATTTCTATTGCAATGTAGTAGAATTAGGCACTCATCAAGCCTTGAACATACAAAGCCACTGTTTATAATTTATACTAATAAACCTTGCAAACTTCTATGGGGAAATGATTCAGCTGCCCAAGACAGACCATGAAAGTTGCAACATAAGAAGGGTAGCGTCCCCTGCTGTCAATACTGAATTTACTAAGAAACCAGAGGTCTAAGTTTAGGTGCTATCAAAAGTATGTTGCTGTTCCCTTGTTTAATCATAGACTGAAAGTATGATTCAATCAGAAATCTGTTTCAAAAGGAGTACAGAGGTTTTTGGGTCCAGAAAATATTCACAGTGCAAATTGCCAAACGGTTAGGGAAATTACAATATAATCTTCCTTTCTGTTGTTTTGACAAGCCCCATACTTAACTAATTTGCAACCGGTGTCTGAGGTGTAATGGTAAGGCAGCATTACATCAGAGTTTGATCCCATTTGTGAACAATTTGCTTTTCTGTTCGGATTCATTCCTCTCAGCCCGGGTTGGACCTCGTAAGCAGGGTCAAAGTCCCCCATCTCTTAAATAACCAACCTTACATTGTTGCAAGGGGTGTTAAAACTGGTAACCAAAACACCGAAATAGATTTGCGATTCAGGAAATGTTTATGAACTGTGTCATATCATATAAACAGTTAACGCTATTAAAGATAGAAATTTAGTTAAAAATGCTGTTTTAAAGAGGAAGAAAACAACATCTGGCCAACTAATTTAATATTTAATTTCTTTATGCTTTTTGGAAAACAATTGCTTTACTGTTGTAGCACCTCTTGTTGCTTCGTGCTAGGGAGAATCCAGACCAAACCAGTGAATGTAGGCTATCTCCAATTTCTAGAATTCAAAAGAATAGGCCTACAGTCACACCTGCTCAAAAATAAAACTGGTACTCAAGATCACAGACAGAGTTCAGGATCTGTAGCTCAGACCAATGCCAATGCAGAACTAACAGCCAGACAAAAAATCATGAAGGCCTACTTCAAAACTGTCCAATGCATGAAGCAGGAGTTACATATATTAACTATTAATTATTGGGCCAACCCCAGACAAGGCGCCTCAAAACTCAAGGGGAACCTTGAAAAGCTGTGGTGACCAGAAGCCCTCTCTCAAGAGACCGGATTGCCAATTTAGTTGACAAGAAGAAGCTCTGATCTCCTTTCTTCTTCTTCTTCAGCGTTCAAATGTAGAATTGATCATGCGCTCAGACGTTTAGTTCAGTCGCCCTGATGTAGGCCGCTGTCTGCTCCAGGTCTTTAAAAGAGCCCCACAGCTTCTGTCTCACATCAGTTCCCCAAGGCCAGAAATGGCATCTTAAGGTTCTGAAGGTTGGGCAGTCCTAGAGGATGTGTTCTGGGGTTTGAATTCCTGTACTGCAGGGACATTCATTTGTATGCAAAACTAGAAGCCCTCATCAACATCAACACCAAAAACCACCGGGCGAGGGAGAGGTGTGTCCATCTCCTAAATCAATTTTATCAGCACGTGTACAAATAGAAGTGCCGGCATTGTGGTGTAATGGTTAGGCTCTTCGCTTTGCATGCGGCGGATCCCGGTTCGATCTCCCATCGCAGATGATCTGGGTTTTTTTCTGCTGGGATTTTTCCCTCTCAGCCCGGGTTGGCCCTGACAGGCAGGGTCGAAGTAGCTTGTCTCTTAAATGACCTTACAGTGTTGCAGGGGACGTAAAACTGGTAACCAAACCAAATCAAACAAATAGAAGGCATATAATGCTTGAGCTAAACCATAACGTCTCTGAGCCAAGACTAGCTCTGGCAGGCAAAGTCGAAGTAGCCAGCCTCTAAAAAAATAACCAAAGTGTTACAAGGGGTGTAAAACCAAAACAAATCAAATGAAAGAGGTAGACTCACCGTCCTCATGCATAACTTTGTCCATGATAAGGCCGATAAAGGAGGAGATCTGCTGCTGTGTCTCCTTCACTGTGTTTGTGATGTCATCAAAACCCCTAGAAGGCAGAAGATTAATTGTGTTGTGTTAAGAGGTGTTGCTATCGAAAAGACAAATTGATTAAATACTGCATGTATTGAATTTCTTTTCGTAAAGTAGTGTGGTGATAGGCCTACTATGTTGAGAAATGAATCTACATCATTAAATCATTCCCCAAACCATTAATTCTCTTGGAAATGGTGACCACCTTGAAATTTTAATGACAATTTTATTTTCTTGAACGTTTGTGTAAATCCTGGTTTGTTGCAAGGGATGATATTACTTTTGTCTCTAATAATAATAGATTTAATTTATACTAGTGTAAATCCCCGTTCCTTGCACGGGTACGGTAGTAGTAGTAGTAGATTAGATACTATTAATTTTGTTGCTATTATAATAATTGTAGGCCTACTCGACGTATCCTTCTCTCTGTCGATCTTTCCAGCATACTTTTCTTAGACACTAAGCCCACTGCCACAGTTAGAACCCGCACTTGGGACTTCTCCCATTCCCCCAAAACCTCCGACCCAGGAACGCAATTTTTCCGATTATTCAGAAACGCACACATAAGCACTTGATCTGAAAGCCACTTTCATAGTGAAAGCATGGAGAAGTTAAAAGCATAGCATTGAGAACCAACTTTTTCGTAAATATAAAAAATAATATCATGCAAATGCTGGTTTCTTTTACTGATTGCACCAGTAAAGCACACAGTTGAGATCGAGTTTAAGCCCTGAATGGTTGAAATCGGTTCAGTAATAAAGTCTGGAGCCTCGACACAAAAATAATCCCAGTTTTGTTATTGTATTAGATAGCGCATTTTCCCGCTCGAAAGCAAGCTCTATGTGCATAACAATGATTATTTCCCCACCAGACCAAGTCATTCAGAAACCGTTTCAACTTCCTGGGAAGCATACATCTATTATAATAATGGTAGGCCTACTCGTATCTTTCTCTCTGTCGATCTTTCCACTGAACTTTTTTTCTTAGACACTAAGCCCACTACCACTGTTGGAACCCACACTTGGGACTTCTCCCAATCCCAAAAAACTTCTGACCTAGGGGTTCAATTTTTTTGAAAGCCACTGTAGTGGTGAAAGTAAGCCTATGGAGAAGTTAAAAACAAAGAGTTGAGAGCAAATTTTTTTTTAAATGTAGCCTCTAAAAAATAGCATGAAAATGCTGGTTTGTCTAATTGATCATGCCAGCAAAGCACATAGTTGAGATCGAGACAAATATTTTTTGTTGTAAAATGATAGAAATTGGTTCAGCAAGAAACTTTGGAGCCTAAGCAGAAAAAAACCCCAGGTTTTTATTTTTTTAAAATTATTATAATAGATTTGAAAGGTATGATAGCCTAAATAAATAGGCAATTTATATGAAAGACAATAAACAGTGAAAAAAGTAAATAAAAAACAAATTTATTTAGACTTTCGATTATAATCAAAGGGGAATAAGCAAGGTAATTGTTCCCTAATTTCTATTTACATGGTTGTTTCCCTTTAATTAAAATCATGTTTTTATTTCATTTTTAAAAAAAATCACCCACACTTCCTCACAGACGTTAGTATTTTCATAAAGTCATGAACACTCCAAATAAAGTGCACTCTATGCCTACGGTGATAATGCTGAGAAGAGTATTAGAACTATGAGCATTATTTGATAAAACTGTGAGCATTTCTTGGACCATCCAATTGTTAATAAAACTGTTTGTGTAAAATAATAAGAACCTTAGTTTTCACTCTAATTAATTTTGCATACTGTTGTTGTACTTATAAACTTTGGCTTGTGTGAATCTCAGTTTCCTTACACATAGCTGGCTAGTTTTGGATTTAATAAGATCATTCATAATCATCTGAGAGTTCTCTTAACAGGGCTGACCTCAAAAAGAAGAAAATTTTCAGGAAAAGCGGATAAAGATACCATTACAAAAACTAGCCAGCTGCTTGTAGCATAAAGAAAATCTACCTCAGACTCTTTATCAAAATCAGTGCTGTCATAATTTACTTCCTTACAAAGTCGTCTAATGTGCATTTTTCTGCTGGGATTCGTCCCTCTCAGCCTGGGTTAGCCCTGACAGGTAAGATTGAAGTTGACCGTCTTCTAGTGATGTTTAGAAAAAGAGATGCAGAAGAAAAAATAACTTCACTCTCACTTACCAGCCAATGTGGGCTCCACATTTCGGACAGCTGGCGACACTCCATGCAAACCCAGGGAACCAACTGTGAGCAGCATATTTCTGAGATGAGAAAATGTGACCATCTTATTGCATCTCGCAAAACAGTGTCGTAACTATAAGTAATATATTGATTTTGAGATTTTTACGTAATTTTAATTGGTGGAGCCAAGCGCATCTATGGGGGAAACCTGGTCATGTTTATAGTGTGTTCACGGGAGATTTGTCCTACCAAACACGCATTGATAAAGATGAAGATAGTAGGCCTATATGCAAAAATAATTTTCTTGCTTCTCAGGTAAAACCACTGTTTTTAGTTACACCACTTATATTTATGGCCATGATCATTTGACTATCTACAAGAGACTTTACACACAGCACACAACTTACTGTAAAAGAGTATTTTTTTCACATGAGTGTCTATAGAGCAAAATTTTGAGTAAACTTCAATAATTTTTATGCTGTAAAGAACCTTCTCAGGAAAAAGCACTACAGTGGTCACTGCCTAAGCACTCAGTGCCAAGGAGACAGACAGCAAAATGCTGGTCCATAGGCAAACTGAAGGGGGAGGAGACTTGTGTATGATAGATTTTCTACAGGTATGAGTAGTATCAAGCAAAGCATTGTAGATTCATCTAAGTTCCAGCCAATCAAATTTAATGAAACAAGTTATTGCTATCCAATCATACGCCTTCGCAGATTTGAAGTTGAAACCCCTCCCCACCAAATCAAAGATTTTTCTTACTGTTAGCCTACATTGTAAAAAGAGAGTCATCATAAGTGTGATTGAAAGGGTGAGAGGTTTCACCAAGAGCCAAGCATCATCTAAATAACCACATAATGCAAAAATGCCCATGGACCTATAACTAATGGTCTTTAGGCTGAATCTGCCGAAAAGACTAGATGTGTCAGTCAACATACAACAAAAGTAGCAGTCACATTATACATGCAAAAGCAGATGGATCGTCACATTCTGTGTTGGAATCTACTCATACCTTTGACCAGCCAAGTGCGGCCCTACCCATACCAACTTTACTAGCATCTCCCTTCGCGACAAATGTCAAAAAGTACAGAGGACAAAAGTAAAGTAAAGCATTGAAGAGAGAAAATATAAGCAGGGATGGAAACTGATCAGTCCAATATTTACTGAACTTTTCGCGGGCTATACAGATTTGGAAAAATGCACTTATTCAATTGTATTAGTACACATAGCAGGCCTGACGGACGTCAGGTAAAACTTACGGAAAACGACGGAGCAAATCAAAATTATGGATTCCGTAAATTTACAGAAAATTTCCACCCCTTTAAAAGTTTGTATTTAGGTGATTATTTTGGCTCAGAAAAAGCAGGTCTATAGCCACACTTGGCCCTATGGGACTGGGCTGACACATGGGTATATTTACATAGTAAAAATCTGTTTATTCAGTTTATTGTGTCGTTAAGCAAACTAAGTCATAAAAGGTGGGTTCTACAGTAGACCAATAAACTGTAATTTTATGGTATATTAAGACCATGATCCCCTATTTCAAAGAAAGAAAAATTATATGGGGAAAAAATTTAAAGATAAGGTAGGATGTTTTATTGATCTCTATACAATGTTGTGGCATGATGAATACATGGTAACACAATAAATACACACACATATATGGGATTGTCAAAACATGCACGGTACCTCATTTGATTTTTCCACATGAGCCTTACTCAAAGTGATCACTTCGAAGTACACCCCTGAAGAAAGTAAAGTCATGAAGGATGCAGAGTTACTTGCAAGCACGATGTATGTCAACACACAGACAGAACAATCAATGTAAAACAAAAAGTTATCCATCAGAGTTGCCAACCTTCTAAAGGCTACTCTTTTTAGTGGCAAATAAATCATTACAAAAGAAAACATTAGATTCACTTTCACGTTTTACCAAATTCAAATTCCTATGAAGTGAGTTCCATAACAACCTACTGGACTAAATAAAATGAAGAGTGAGAAATAACTTTCTAATAAGTTGGAACAAGTTGTTGTGGTCACCAGTTTTACTTCCCTTGCAATACTGTAATGGCATTTAAGAGACAGCTTCTTTGATCCTGCCTGTCAGGGCCAAGCTAGGCTGAGAGGGATGAATCCCAACAGAAAAAAGCAGATCGTCCCCCTGAGATATCCAACTCGGGTCTTCCGCACGATGGGCAAAGAGCCTAACCATTACATCACAGATGCCTGTTTGGAATAAGCACTTCAGCACCTCTACCCGGCACTAAAAGTTTACTGTAAAATATCCCTCTAAAAAGAAAAGAAATTCATAGTCGTTGGCCTGAATAGAATCAATTGATTTCGAATAAAGTGGACTCGACCATTGCACTACCAGTTGTCAAACCTGCCGAAGACAAGCATTCATTCTTGAGAAGAAAAGTGGTCGTCTTGGACAGTCTCTAAGAAAGAAATGGTCATATCATGTGATCGCTTGGGCAGGTTAGACTGTTGCTTCTTAAGCCGCATTTATTCTAATGGGAACCTGTCTTTTGGAAAATCCCAAATTCAGGATAAATGCTGAGGTTTCTTATGGAAAATCCCGAATGGTCATATCAGGTGATCGCTTGGGCAGGTTAGATTGTTTCCTTAAGCTGCATTTATTCTAATGGTAACATGTCTTTAGGAAAATCCAGAATGCAGGATAAATGCTGAGGTTACCCAACCCTGAACTAAACCATTTTTTTGACAAAAACAGAAGCTCATGATGTAGTTGGCTTGCCTTGGGGATTTTTGAAGAGTTGTATCAAAGCACGTGGCCCACCACCCATCGAGTCGTTTCTCTGACGTAACGCTACCGTACTGGGCACTGAAAGCAGGTCCTCGGCCTCTGCCAGTTCGTAACCACACTTTCGACACAAAAAATAGCCTGCAGATAAAAGAAAAAAACAAAACATGACTGATTAGCTACAAATCAAAGTATGAAAATGATGCAGTGGAAAACGCATCAAGTGTTTAATCACAAAACACATTATTAGCCAAAAATAATAGTTAATTATTCAGGTTTTAAATACATGCAGCATTCATGGTTTCGTCTCAAAGTATGACGTTATATCGAGGTATTACAAACTAAAATCTTATTTACAAATCAGTCTTTTTATGCCTTCTATCTGTCTATCCATCATTAAGTACTGCTAGCCTGTTGGTGTCGCCATAGGCTACTTCAGTACGGCTAGCCTGTCAATGTTGCTGTACTCGAACAGTAGTACAGCTAGCCTCTTCCTTGCAGAATCGGCTTCATCAAGAAATGGGTTCTTAGGTGTAGACCACGATAAAATAAACAACAACAATGCCATCAGCAACAGTATCTAGATCTAGTACCGTCTAGTACCAAATCAGTGTAAATTTCATCACAATCACCCAGACTCATCATCATCATACCATGGTGAACATTTTCGTTGTCGCTGCTACACGCAGCTCCAAATAATATCTGCAATAGATAATAAGCAAATATCAATTCAAGCAGATTTGACCCTGCCTCGAATATCTTGGCCCGAACATTTTGGCGTTTCGTTGCCATTTCTAGAGACACAGATTTTCTAATCTTGTCTTCGAAGGTCTATTAGACAGATTTTCAGATAATCTCAGCTTCGTTTAGCTACAATCCAAGGGAATGAACGAGTGTCGCCATCAAATGCCAGGATTCCAAAGGGAAAGAAAACCCGCTAACAGTGGCATAAAAACGAGCGAAACCAAGCGAAAAGCGCGAGAAAGGTGATCAATTAATGCAAGCTATATAATAAGCTTTTACACATTTAAGAAAACTGTATGAAAGAAGAAATGTTCTATGGAGGTATCAAATATTCAAAACTATCCAATAAATGGCCAACTTGCCAACCAAGACATTTCTAACAGTATACATGTAATGCCTACAAAAAAATATTTGACCTTAGCTATAAAGTAGTTAACCTGGCATAACAGAGAAGATTTGTGATCTGTTAGATTCCAAGTTCTGCAGTAAAAAATGTGAAATCAATCCTTCTTCTTGGTACATGTACTTCGAAGTGTAAAATAATTATCTTTTAGACATTAGACCAGAACGGTTTTGTTTCTGTGGTTCATAAAGTTTAAGTTTTATGAATATGCTTTTCTTTTTTTTCTCTAGAAGTAGGAGGTCTTTTGCAGCTTTTTGTGAAAGGGCAGAGAGAGAGAGAGAGAGAGAGAGAGAGAGAGAGAGAGAGAGAGAGAGAGAGAGAGAGAGAGAGAGAGAGAGA
>JAUKPP010243764.1:3061-23565 GCA_032273245.1 Phyllaplysia taylori | reverse complement strand
GAAACCAGCGATCCCTTGCCACGCACCAGTGGTACCGAAGCTCACAATGGTATTCCTTAAATGGACTTCCAACATTTAAAAAATACGCATTAACATTGGTGGAATGATGCACAAGAACAATCTGGAAAGATGTGTCAGCAAAATTTTGAAACCACAGGAACAACATCCCCAAAGCGTCAGTCTGTTTAACTCCGAATGAAAAAGTGCGTTCAATTTGTACGATCGAAATTTAGGGTGTCTCTGTTAAACTGACACCGTGTGTACAAAAATCTAGAATTTGCACCATGTCATATATGTACTGAAAGCTAATTAAATTATCTTTCCTATGGTGCAATTTAAAATGTTCGTTTCCCAACCAAAACTGAGTTATGGTCATTTGAAAAGTGTCCCATTACTTTTGATGCTCAGTATAGAAGTGTATAACTTTCCATTGCTCTCCGTAAACTCTCCAATAGTGCAGTTTGCCCCAGAGCATGTTTCCTTGTCACATTCAGTTTGTGCTCTCTGAACAAACACTGTTGTGCATCATATGCAAAGAAAATCTGATGTTTGTTCTTCTAGTACCTATTTCATCAGTTTTCATCATCAAATCCATTTTTTACACAAAAGATTTAGATCAAATTTGTCAAATGCAATAATATTCTCTGACATTTCAACGTACATTGCACTCCATAATGTGGACAAAATGTAAATTTCCTTGATTACTAGTACAATGCACTCTCTGCACATCGCAAAGTGATTTCGTTTGTTCAATATGCTTAAAGTTTCTGGTTTTTACATTTCTTCACAGGATTCCTTGTGCACTCCCGATGAAGTAAAAAAATGGTTGCCTTCAATATTAAGTGACATTGACTTCTATTTGAAGGTGAGTTATTAAGATTGGTTTTGGCTCACTATCACTCCAGTGGTCGAGTGGTTAGTGAACCCTGGTTCACAATGTTTGTCAAGCAAATCTGAGTGATAGCAGCTTCGGAGTTGGTGACCACTGCGGTGTGTCCTTGAGCAAAACACATCAACCCTAGTTCACATGGGCGCTGCACAGGGGCAACCAGCAGTGGCTTACGTGAAATTGTTTGGAGTGAATGTGAATGTTTCGATCGTTATATGTATTTATTCTGGTATTGTTAAATAACATGTGATTGTTGATGCCATTGTACCCAAAATTTCCCCACAGGGATCAATCAAGTTCATATATTTTTTTTTATTTTTTTTTAACAGCTCACTTTAAATCAGCAGAGGCAAATGAACAACAAATGTATGAGCGTAGTTTCTTCATAATCAAAGTCCAGCCAAACTAATTGTGTATTGGGGTTTTTTTGTGGATAGATATTGCAAATAAAATGTAATTTCTACTGGCTGCCCTATGAATGTTTGATGATGATTTTTAGTATTCCATTTCCTTCATGATTCTAGAGGAAGCACCAGCAAAATGTAAAATTTGTGTAATGCACTAAACTTGTTTTGCAGGTATATGTATATTTTATAGAATACATTCCATTGTAAAATCATGTTATGTGAGAACACTGAATCGATGCTCTAAGATGAATTTAACTATTTTTTTCAGCAAATGGAGGTAACATGTTACCCTCAAAGGCAGATTGAAGAGTTCAACCAGCGAGTGGATAGACTCCGCGGAGAGTACAAGGCATTTATAAGGAAGATTCGGCAACTTGAGCCAGACGTAGGAGCTACACCGTGGACTGACAGGCCCTACAGTAAAAAGAAAAGATCTGAAGAGAAAGCAGGTCAGCATTCCTTTGGTCTGATTCATTTCAGGGGAGGGGCGCCTGAATCTGGGGATTTCCTTTGTTTACTGAGGGCACAAAGCTCATGAGATGTACTTTCAATTTCTATATCGTCGATGTCCGACTTTAACCGTGCAAGCGCCAAATTAGGTCAAGTACCTTTTTTGGTCTAAAAATAAATATCGGATAGCGCCACATGCACTATGTGTCATCCGTCTGTCGACCGGCGGTCCACTGGCAGAAACACGAGTAGAGAATCCAAGTTCAGCACAAATCTGTCATGTGAGATTAGATCAGATCACTATTTCGCGCCAAATTTATCATGGGATTGTTTGGAAATTTTCTGTGTGGTTTCGGGAGCACATTTACTGTAGCAAGGTGCGGCCCGCTGTTGCCTGGTGTGTTGCACTTCCACGATCAGCATTTTAAAATGTTTTTTTCGTTTTTTTCAAAATGAACTCGCGCGCACTTGCACGGTTATAGTCGGACATCGACGATATGTTTTTTTCATGTTAAACTGTGTACTTGTCTGGTCATTGTGTAAAAACTCAAGTTATGTTATACAACAGACAATATGCATGTCGTGTGATCTTTTATTATTTAAAGTACAATATTGAACGTGCATGACTACGGTATCAATAAAACTTTGAGGACAGAACTCATAATAAGAACTATGATCATACATGTATACTTTGCTACCAGTTTTGTCATCCTGGAACATTGTTTGACAGGCTAATTTAAATGTATTTTAGCATCTATGTGATTCTTCGTCTCTCTCTGGGTACTTTTGTAGTAAAATCTCTAAATTAATACATTGCCGGCTAATATTTGCCATGGGGGCTTGGAAAAAGAACTTAACATAAGAAGATGTATTGTGAATATAGTGAAGCTTATGAAAAAACAAAAAGACATTGGATGTAAAGCGAGATTCAGAACTTTTCATGCATCAACAAACTGCCCAGAAAGGCAAAGACTTGGATCTGGCACCGTCCTATTCAAATGTTGATAAGTATTGGGGTCATAGACAGTAGGCATGATATACATAGTGGCCTCTGCCTACATGCACACCACGTAAAGTCACCATAAAGGCATGCTCCGCTCAAACATATGCTTTCGTCATATGGCGAGATTTCCTTTTCTATTTAAATTGTAATATGTGTAATGTGTATTATTGAATCAGGTTCATGTAAACACCAGCTGTTTTTAAACGCAAGCCAATGAGTCCTCCTGAGCACCATGCCTTTTCGTGGGGACTTATAAAGTAACATCTTTGATGATATTGTTACATTTGATTTTATTATGTTATTTTTATTAAAAATTATATCGTGCAATGAGTTCGGGTTTTTTGGACAGGTATACTTTTGAAGAGGTAGTGGCGGTTCAAGTTGGGCGATTTGGTTTTCATGGGGTTCTTTTTTTTATGTAATTTGGATGTTAACAGAAATGTCTCTTTATGTGAAGTATGTGCTTATTTCCTTTTCATTTGTCTGTTTTAGATTCCTGTGAGGACTCAGATGCACCAAGCTCAACCAGTCTTTCTGTGAAAGCTGACACAGACCCACCAACAGAGTTCCAGCCCCTCGGTGCACCCGTTCTACAAAAGGACAGCTTTTACGAGCGTTGCTATGGATACAGTCAGGACAAAGCCCCCATCACAGATAATAGAGATATTGATCTTCAAGACGAACCTTTGCAGTTAAATTTGTCAAAATTGCAACAAGTTACCTCCCCTTCCTCTTCTAAGCCTCTACACAAGCGTATGAAAGTCTCAAAGACAAACTTGGTTTCTTCAACTTCATCAGGTCCTCTGCAGCTAGAATGGTCAGAAACACAAACTGCTGCTAAACCTCTTCAGTTCAACTTTGCCAGTACAAACCTGATTGGGGGGTCTTCTCCCATGTCACATGGAAGAGGTCACGGTTCACCTATTTCTCTTCAGAAGAATGCACATCACCTGGTTCCTGCGGTCAGTGGTCAGTCACAAGAATGCAGAAATACACCCTTTGATCAATCTGCGATCAATAATGACAGTCTTGTCAAAGGCGGCAGTGCAGGCACAGACTTAGCTCAAACACACAGACATGGTGTTGGAAACATGGTTCCTCATAGTCCTAAGAAAAGCGATAGCTTTCCAGAATCTTCTGGTGTAAGACAAGCTTGTTGTGATGAGAGTGGGGGTCTACCAGAGCAAAAGTCAGCAGGGACGAGTGTTGTGTTTGTCTCAAGTGGTCATGTTAGTGTCAGTGGTTCTCTAGGTCTGCCTTACACAGATTCTTCTTCATCTGATGAAAACAGCTGATATATGTAGATGCTTTGTATGTTCATGTGTGCGTTTGTGTGCACTTGTGTGATTATCTGTATTTAGAAATGTTTCTGTGTATGTAACACTGTAAGGTCATTTTAAGGTAGGCTACTTTGACCCTGCCTGTTAGGCTGAAAGGGACACACCCTAGCAGAAAGACAGAGATATTTGTCCAATGAGGGGGCTGAACTCCTCCTTTTCTGTGTTTGATAGGTGAAGAGCCTAACCAATCTACCACAGACAGGGATGTGGCCAAGTAGGGTTTTTTTTAACTCAGGTTCACAAGGAATATCAAGCAATGGATGTTGCCATCATTGAAATCTCTAAGTAAGACACACCAACCCTTGCCCATTCAGGCTCTGAACAACGGCAATCAACAGTAGCGTTCAAAAGAATATCATTGGATGATACATCCTTTTAATATTTTCATTGTTTAAGTTATTCTTTGCTCTTATTATGTACATGTAGTCCGACATGTCATTGTAGAGTGGATTTCACCATGAGGATAATTAAAATTGTGATTTTTATCAAAAATGTCTCGTAACAAAATTCTTCGGTCTAGCTATATAAACATTCTATGTGCTAAGTTCAACTGTTTACATTGTATTCTGTTAAGTTCTTTTAAGTGCTTGAGTATGTCAGTCTGGGATTTCTATCAGAAGCTTGTATTTACTTGTGAAATCTCTGACATTGCAACCTGCAGGTTACCTGGTGGCATCTCAACTATCATGGTTTGAATTTTTTAACTTTACAGGAGAGGCAAAGACTGATTTTCTGCTACAATATTATTCAAGATACGATGCTATGAATATATGCATACATTCACCAGCTAGTAGTAATAGTAGTACTCCGTCTTGAAAACAACATCCACACCCACAAAAAAGAATAAGAACACACCAGGTTTGGAATTTCAAATGACATTTGTAATTCTTTACAGGCATTAATGATAGGAACGAATGTTCCATGGTTATTGGTGTGTCTACAGCGTAACTGAGTGTTATTCCATTACAAATCAACTTATACATTTGCTCAGTCAAAGCAGCTACCAAAAGAACATGAAAAAATCAGTGTACAAAACAGAATTATATTTATTACAAAGCTTTGATGTTGCTTTATTTTTATCTTTATTTTTTCATTCTGTTCAACAAAGAACTGAGACAAAGACGGGGGTACATGTTAGATATCTTTCCTATCCTTAATGTTTGAAAAGGGTGAACAGTATTCTTTTCTACATTGTTAAAAAATAAAACAATAGGAAGTGAGAGTGGGAAGTAATGTTTAGACTGGCTGACAAATTATAATCTAGTGATTGCGTTCAGGGTGCTAGCTGTACTATGAGATTCTTTAACAGTTTGTGACAGGAAAGTCTTGACCTACAAACTCAGAGTGGGGGAGCATTTAGCACAGAGGGGTTATTTGTTTTTTTACCAGTTTTATGGCCCCTGCAACACTGTAAGGTCATTTAATAGACGGGCTACTTCGACCCTGCCTGTCAGGGCCAACCTGGACCGAGAGGGAAAAAATCCCAGCAGAAAAAAACCCAGATCGTCCGCGATCGGGGATCGATCTAGGGTTTTCCCGCATGCAAGGCGAAGAGCCTAACCATTACACTACAGCGCTGGTCTGCTCAGAGGGGAAGATCCACCTGACAATGTCAAGAATTCACTACAAAAGAAGAGAGAATACACCCAATGAGGAAATTCCCTCTCTCTATTTTTCATATTGGATGAATTAAGGCAGAGAAAGAAAATGTGCAACACAGGTGCTAAATCACTCTCTCTCCTGTTGGATTAATAAGATCAAAGAGAGAATACACCAAATCGCTGGTGTTATTACATAGGGGCGAATAGTCCATTGTGTTCTTCATGATATTCGCCCCTTTGCCAAACAACTAGCCAAATGAGTGATTTTACTCTCTTTCTCTCCTGTCAAATCAAAATAGGCGAGGTGATGTGCACTAATGGGCCAAACTTTTAAATACTGAAAGTGAAGAAAGTCTAATAAGAAAAAAATAGGTTTGTGAAAGAACAGGTGTGTGCAGATGAAAAAGAAACAAAAGTCGTGGTCAATATATAAATGTATGAAAGAATGATGTGCTCTTGTGCTCAATGTGAATACACATGAAAATGTTGATCAACAGCAATCACTTCGTTGTCGATATCACAAACTATCATAATCACCATCTAGACACTTAAATGTTTTTGAGGCTCCAATGATTTGCGAGGAGAGTTAATAATATACACAATAAAATAAGAACTTGAAGCAAAATATTTCAGACACTACTGACACATTATCAATACACTGATTTCTGATTTAAGAAGAGAAAGATTAGAAACTCTAAAATAAAAATCTTGATTTTAACACAATTTTGCCCAAAATGTCAATTATGATAACACGTGATATCAACAATGACTTGTGGAATGATAGTAAGATCATGGACAGAATGCCGTCTTGTGAGAAACTTAAGTGATGAGGCATGTGAAAATCAAATAGAAAGGGATATGAGTATTCTTTAGCCAGCCTGAAAACTGACAGAGAGCTTAAAAAAACAAAAAGCTGTGATTATGATAATAAAACTTGAGGATTTGCACAAACTTGTTTTTGCTACTATCATCAACTACGCTGCTACATCTCAAAGAGAAACTGTAAGGCACAAATGTAATTACTTAACAGACAAACAATAACTATATTTCATGAACATAACCACTCTTTGAACAGTGATAAATCACAATATCACATTACATTCCCATACGCTGTATACGTAATCTGTATACATCACACATCAATACATGTATAACAACTCACGCACATTTGTGCTCACTCATCATTTGCACCTAGAACTTCTTAAGTAAGTGCAAACATTTATACTCAATGTAGTCAGAATCAGAAACACATTCATGTACATGTAGTTTTGCACCCAACATGCATTATGCAAATCATACGAGTTATATAAATGCAACAAAAAATATTATGCTGTATTGTGTGAATGAACCGTTATCAAAGAGTGGCCTGATGGCATTACTGTGTATCACAATCATCAAAACACGACATATCAACAGCAGATAGCGTCTAAGTTTACATCACTGCAGAGAAAACAACATTTCCCACATCTCTTCTCATTTGCACACATGCATTGTCTCTGGTTTTCCTAACTTATTTGTCAGGGCCTGTCATTGTGTAGTCTTGAGATCCTTACTTGGACGTAAAATAAGAAAAGATCAGTGCTTATTTCCAGTCCCTGGCACATTGGCTTGGTGTTGCATACAAAACAAATGAAGAACCACAGGCACTGCAAAAGTCAACTTTGCTAACTTCTTCAACCCTCACTGACATTGCACATACAACTCCTTCAAGAACATCCCCGAGACAGACTGAGAAAGAAGGGGTTAGCTAGCCCGTCTTGTAAAACAATGCACAGAACTGTGTCCAACTGTGTCCTTACCCTGAATTTGCACCATGTACTCACCATGTTGCTTTTTGAGTGAATACACCACATGAGTGTAAAACTGGGAGTCTCAAGCAAAATAAGCCTATCACCCGGTTGATATTCTCACAGAGTATGGCGTGGCTGCATGGCCAGATATAGTATTAAAGAAAAGAAGAACTTCTTGAACTTGTACTTACTGACAGACCAGTTTCTTTTCTCTTCTGCTGCTGTTTCTTAATCTTCTGAATCGTTTGACTTATCTTCTTAAAAAGTTGACATAAGAATGCAAAATCATTGAAAGTTGCCACTTCCATTACTATCAGTGTTGTTCTTAATTTTCTCACCGTCTTTAATCTCCAGGAACATCATCAAATACAAAAAAGAGTTCCTAATCTCATGTTCTGATTTGACACCGGGATGAGTTAGAGAAATTACGTGGCAAGGTTGTCACTCGGTTGATGGATTGTGACGGTGATGATTGATGTTTGCCATTTCAATTAAAACAAAGATGTAAAAGTAAATACCATGTAGACTATAGATAAATTAATACATTGCTATTCTTTGCTCTAATTTGTATGGAACAGCCATGGGTCACAATCTATGCCAATCCTCAATACAAGCCTTATTTCTTAACCCTTGAGAATTTCAGACTACTAGCTGAATTTGAGTGCACATTTCAATCTCAACTAAATATTTTTCTCTCTAGCACTTGGTTTAAGTGTATCCATTTTTTATGAGATGCAATCATCATACAAAAAGAACACAGGTACCGTAACATGAAATTGTACTTTTTCTATTGCGTCCAACAGTTTGATTAAAAAAAGGATGATGTTGATGATTGTGAAAGCAAAAGCTCCCACACGTTGCGACATGTGTTGCACTATCAATTGTATTATTAAGACGAGGCATGTATACATAAAAAAAATGTATAAATTATTATCAAAGAGAGTTTGAATAACTCAAACAAAAAGGACAGCACCAGAATTCATGCATGGTTTTCATTGAAGTAAGTTACATACACACACAACCATGACAACTACATCTTTCATTCTTTCTTATCAAATATGAGTAGGTTGCAAAAAAGCACCAACTTGAGGAAAAGTGGAGCTTTTTTGACAAATTAGACATTTTACTTTCCCAGTCACATAATCTGAGTGTATATCATGTTTCAACAAATTCAGAAAACCAAATTAACGTTCTTTTTCCTTTTACATTACCCTCACAGAATAACAGAAGCAATATTGATTTCAAGAAATAGACTCAAGAAGAGTGCTTTCTCCAAAAACTGAAAATATGTAGTTAGAGTTGAATAGTGATATCATTCTTAAAAGTGTGCATTTATCTCGCAAGCTTTCTAAGGACTGACCAACATGTAGGCCCATGCATTCATATCCCAATCTTCAAATTTTCTTCGCTATGTTATTCTCACTGATACTGGTACAAGTCAAAGTGCTCTTCAGTCAGTCAGACTTCTATATACAGCAAATATGTAGATATACAAAAAATTGCAAAACTCAAGCATACACCTACCTACATATTATACAGAATACTTTGGCAGTTTGAAAATTTTTGTTGCTCTTTCGTTGAGGTGCATTGCATTCTTTTAAGGCACAACAAACATCATCTTTCAGTCATCAAATTGCAACATAAATTTTTGGCATGGACTTCATCGCCTTGCTCCTTGATAAAACAAGTTCACTCCAGAATTACCCTGATATGGTATTTGCAGCAATAAATTCAGTTTGCAATGCAGTAGAATCCGATTAATGCCAAAACCAATAGAAAAGCGGAAATGTGCTGAGCATATCACAGTTGAAAGAAATAGGTAACTACAGTACTTTATAATTCTACATAAGCTTTTGCTAACGTAAGGTCAATAAAAAATGTGGATTACTTGAAAGGATAAAAAAAAGACTGCACATTGGAATTTTCTCCTTTTCTGTCATAAACCAAAATAAGGCAAAATGTGTTCCCGCTAAAACCAAAAATGTTATGCGTCACAGTTTTAAAGAACACTATCAAATTGACTTGAAAGGATTTTGACACTGAAAAAAATGCACAGTAAAAGGGCTGTGCACTCTCAAACTTATCATTTCTGTATTGAAGCAAAGGATTTTACCCGAGCACCACTAGTTCGACCACAGCATAACATTTCAAACATTATGATAACTCTAAGTACCCTGGAAACATTAAGATGAAAAGTAGAGTGAAAATAGCAAAACATCAGCTGCTAGTGTCCAGTCACTAGCAAATCTGTTCGGGTTTCATTCAAGAAATAATATAAGCTATACACATAGCAACATTCAACCCTGCTTTATCATTCTTCAGATCAGTAAAATACTTTTTTTAAAATTTGACACTTTTTCTTATTCAGGGAACCAAGATTATGGCAAGGTATCAAAAGTCAACGTCTTGATTTTAACCGGATTCTACTGCATAGCTACATGGGCCACCTCGTAGTTATCTCAACAGCGTAGGCCTTACTTCTTCACATTTGTCGGTGTGATGTATAATTTTGCACATAATCAGACCTCTCGACGAACTCAGGTGATGGATAATCATTAGCTTTCTTATTCCAGACTTGTAAACAGACATTGCCTAGGGTTCAAGGTCATCATGCTTTAGGGCTGCTCCCGCAGTTTTTACTCCGACATTCAATCTGACCTCTCTGTCGACGAAAAGAAAGAAAAATGTACATTAGTATTGAAACATACCATAAATCTTGGTACATAATTTTTCTACATATGTGCATGGAGACATCACATCGCTGACTGTTTAGCAAACAGGCGAATACCCCACTGCAGTTCGTATACTATTCGCCCTTATGCAAAACAAGCAGTGACATGTTCAGATACACCATTCTGTACATCATTCTGTAAGTAAATCAACTACAACAGTCTCCATCTAAATGCATGCAATACAATTTACGAAGGCACGCTCCGCTGAAACACATGCTTTTGTCATATAATGGGTTTTTTTGCAATGCCATACAATAATATTATTATTGATAAGGTTTATGTAAATGCATGCTCCATGATATTATTATACACCCATGACCTTGACATAGATGGTGGAGTTCCTATGTGACTGTATTTTTGTGCTACCCATATATTATTGTGATTTCCTTTTATCTTATACACTCTGTGACAGCTTAACTGGCATATTATGTGGTGTCATTACTAGGATGTATGCCTGCCATGGAGAGGGTGGGTGTTTGATCCCCATATTGGACAAGCTTTCCCATCTTTTGACTGGGATGTTGTGTCCTTCCCCGCACAGGTTTGCCCTAACAGGCAAGGTTGAAGTTGCCCACTTCTAAACTTACCTTACAATGTTACAAGAGGTGTAAAACCAAAACCAAACAAAAACAACACACTTCTATCTGCCGTGCTCCACTCTGTGGATCTTATGAAGACTATTCTGTATTTGTGCAAAAAAAATTCAGATATAATCAGACCTTTAGGATGGGCCCAGAGTCCCTGTTATATCCAACCAAGGTCTCATTATATCTAAGGTACTTTAACAAAGGCAAAGAAGGACTGGGGTTTTGATTTTCTCTTGTTACAACCAAGCTCTCACTATATACGTGCTTTTTGTATCCGACTTCCACTGTGCATAGATTAACAATCACGGACGTATAGTCCATACAAGCAAAGAAAGCAGTGCTTGCCCCGCCTTTCTGACCAGCATACAACTGTATCTAATTTCTCTTTTAAGCCATCTTTCCTCTTTTAATTTGCTTGCTCTTACTCAAGGAGCATGCTTCGCTTCTTTTAACAATGATGACTACTTACCATACAAGAACACGTTGTGCATCTGTCCAGCTTCCATCTGTCTCCGTTCCGTCTGAGAACATTTTTGCTATCTCTACAGGTTCTCCTCCTTATACTCTTTTCTTTTTCCAAGTTTCGGACCTGGAAGGGATATAGTAAATCAGTGCACTGTACCTGCTATGTTGGAGATAAGTTCCAATAAGGAATAAATTTACTACACATTGTTTTTATGATTACGCAATAAGTAATATCTTTGCACTTATTGACTGAACTAAACGTCTGAGTGCATGATCATCTCTACATTGGAACGCTGAAGAAGAAGAAAGAAGAATATATATATGCTTATTGCCATCAAAGTAGATACTGTTTACCAGCATCTGTGGTGTGATGGTTAGCCTGTTTCTTTGTCTATCATGCAGAAGACCCTAGTTTGATTCTTGTGTAGGAACGAGTATCTGCGTTGCTCTGCTGGGATCCATCCCTCTTAGCCCTGACAGGCAGGGTGGAAGCAGTCCTTTTCTGAAATGCCCTTACTGTGTTGCAAGAACGTAATACCAAGACCATACCAAACCAAGCAGGTACTGTTTAAATGCCATAATAAATTTTCCTGTAAAAGACAAAGAATCTTATTTTTATCTCAACTTCTACCAAGTGAAAATAAAGAACTTGACGTCCAGTTTTGCAACAATAATTCTTCAAATTGCAAGCTCCCAGAAAACATTTAAAAAACAATTCTTCAACTCCCACATTCCAGAAGTGACCTGGATTTTGTGCTTTGGCTGAACAAAAAAACTCACTTTTCTTTTCAATGACTTGACAAGTTTGTGCAGCTCCATGATTGTCTCCTCAATCCCTTCAATCCTGGTGTCCATCAAGTCCACATCTTCTGCCTCCCTCTGCACCACATCTGCAATCTTTGCATTCAGGGAATCCTTTGTCTCTTTTTCGACTTCATTCAATGGCTCCGCAACATCTTCATTGTCATCCTCACTCTGCAGAAATCAAAGAACACATAATGAAAAAGATCAAACTGACCGTTATTTGCACTGTTTACTTTTGTTCTTTAGATTGTTATGACCGATTAGAGCAGAGTTCATTCCAGGAATATTGTAGGCCTACCTTAGTCGTTAGTCATATTGTGCTCTTTTTCTTTTGAGCCAATAGGTCAAGATTGTTAAGGTTCATTGTGTTTTATCTCTATATATGTACATTGATATACTAGCCTCTCTCAAATCAAGAAAGACTAGCCATAAAAAAAACCTGCTTGTGATCTGCAAAAAAGATAAGCAGCAAATAAAAACACTTTCGAAATTACTTAACTATACAACCAACTCTTCTTCGGTCAACTCGCTTGAGTAAACTTTTGGTCATGTTTGGTTTTTTTCCCTGTGAACTTTCGGTCATGTTAATCTTTTTCTCAAGTCCCAGCACCTCTTTTTATTTAAAGCTATAAGATGGATAAGTAGAACTTTGGATGGGTCTATCTGTTTTTAACCATCCCAATATCAACACTCATCTGTTGCAGATTGTACAACACTCTACATGCACACCTCATTGTCAGCCATTGATAATTTTAATCTTCAAGTAAATAACATAACCCTATGATTCAAATTAGTTGTCACCTTTTTGTTCATCAGTTGTTCTGAGTAAATCTGTACAGATCCACCTATATCAAACTTACCGGATCAGGTTGATCTCCTTGTATTTCATATCCTTCTGGCTTCTCATGAGGGTAACTGTACTCTACCGAGCGTCTTCCTCGGCCACCTCGACTGATACGATCAGCAAAAGACGCTAGAGTTGCACGTGTTCTACAGTCTGTGGAGTAAATATGAGGCACAATATTGAAAACTACTACAACAGATTACTTTTCATTCATCATTCACAGGTACTCCACACTTACGTTTGTTCACAAATATCATAGTTTAACCACAGAGTTCAAAGAATATTGTAAGTTTGGTTTAATGATGCTACGGTAGAACCCGCATATATCTCAAGTCCGTTAACTCGACGTTACGCATGAGTAGACAGGGTTTAGAATTCCCAACTTTTTCTTTATTACTACATCGACTTTCTTTTTACTCAACGTGATTTCAATAGTCCTAGTATGCGGTTTGTTGAGGTTGTGGTGCGTGATTTTTTTTCTCTACATGTTTCTATACCCCAATATCATCACCCTGTTTGAATTCGATTGGATCCCTCACAATACCATCTCCGTTGGAGAGCCACTCATCTCCTTATCTACATCTAATTTTAGGTCTGTACTGCTTTTTAGCTGAACAAATGAATTAGGTCTTAAAGAAATTTTAAAAACCATTGTGTTCATTATGCAGTAGGCCCAGAGACAAGAAGGTTACATTGTTTGCAAAGATGATTTGAATGATGAATCATTTTTACTGTTTTCATTTATTTGCAGACAATATAAAATATTGTTCCTTTTTTTCCTCTTTCTTTTTATTTGAATTCTACCACCTCATTCTACCTTTGCATATTACCACACATTTTGCTCTTTGTACCAAATGAGTTATGTTTTAATTTTTCCCCCCATTTCTATGGTTTTCACAAGTCTTTTTTGCCATGGATATAGGCCTAGATGATTGGGATGAGTGGAGTAATAATGATTTTACTAAGAGCAGTTTTGTTTATGGGTCACCCTGTACCTTCGCAACAATCTGTCCACTGGCGTAGATCCAGCCTCGGTGTCTGATCACAGTCCAGGTATTCACTGTCGTTGTCCACCCTGAGGAAGATGTCAGCCTGGACCCTTGTGATGCCGTCACTGCTCTCGCACAGAACTGACGACAGCGACGTCTGCCTGATGGACACAAGCTGCTCCGAGGAGAAAATCCCATCCCTCTCGTACCAGAACCTGGATGAGGAATCATTGTAGAAATCACAAACTGAAATCAGCTTGTCAATATTTGTTTTATATGCATGTAAAATGTGGGAACAAGCTATAATTTCATACCCAAAAAGGGATGTAATACACAAGAGCATTTATTTCTTGAATTGTCTGAATCTGATTTTGTATCTGAGTGTGGTCATTGATATATGAGGAGACTTGGTCAACTTGTGTCTCATAACGTACACATCTGTGCTATTAAACAACTTTACTGCCAAGAACATGACACTGACTAATTAAAAAGGTTTTCTTCCGTTTCTAAGTCAGGACGTAATCTATTTTCTATATATCAGTGGAGTGTATTTAGCAATAACATTATACAGGGTGAGCCAAAAAAAGTAAGTTCCTCAGTTTTCGCCATATTTTACTTATTTGTTATAGAATTTCCACAAAGCTTCTCACATTGTAAGTATGTCCAGACGGAAAAATAGAAATAGTTTTATTTTACAAGCAAAGTTTCTCTGCTTCTTACCTGTCTCCATCCCTCAACCTCTGGAACTGGTCAGCAAGAATACACAAAAATGTTGGCCCAACTTTGGCGCCTTCTACTAGAGTCTCACTAAGTCCACCAATAAACAAGTCAATGTTATCTGGAACAGAGAGCGATCAGAAGGAACTGATTATCACAGCTATATTCCATGTCATTGGCACACAACAAAGCGAAGAATAAGTGACATTGAATACAAAAATAAAGGACTGAAGTTGCTCAATGTTTCGGATAAACTGCTAACAACAATACTCTTTACTATCATTCACCAAATTTACCTCTTCCCCTGTTAGCAATTATATTAAATACAGAATGAGAGTTATGAAGGATGAGGATGCAGCTGCAGTTTCACAGCAGTCTAATTACTTGTATGGAACTGAAATATTATGTTGGCTAACCTAAGACTATCATGCTACTCATTTGAGTATCAGTGTGGTAAAGAAATAAAAATGCACTTGAACCTGCTTAAGTAACCACCTGTTCAAGACGACAACCTGCACAAACGACCACTTTCCACCGACTCCAAAATTGCAATTCTTCTATAGATTAGCCCTCTCCAAGACAACCACCTGTCTAAAACGACCATTTTTTTTTCAATGTTAGGTGATCGTCTTAGACAGTTTTGACTGTACATGTATACCTCATTTCACAAAAGGACATGAGAGGAATTTGGAAAGTTTCCCCAATTCCTGGGTCCCAAGTTCCTTTCTATGCTCTAAGCGAGCTCCCCCTTTTTGTAAAATGCACCAATACTTACAGCATATCATCAGACCACATAATATCTGCAGATAAATAGCTGTTACCTGGATGTCCATAGAGAGCTTGCAGTTTATCCCTTGTGTCTCTGTGCTGGATCTCTGCACTGAGATCTTCAAAGCTACTTGCTCGGGACAGGCCACAGTGTTCTCTGTAGTCATTGTAGAACTGGATGCCATGGTCACGACCCCTCTGAATATTCAATGAGGCAAGATCTTGACCAATCGCATTTGCCAGTTTGAAGAGCTTCTCTGTGAGCTCAGAGTTGAAAAATTCACCTGAATGAAGGGAACAGAATAAACTGTATGAGTGTACAAAGTATGAATTCTTTTTTTTTATCCTGAAGGCCCAAAGCTACATCAAGATAAAGAAGTACTTAACTCTGGCAAAATCTAGTTGACTCCCATTGCTTCATACCTCAACATGAATGGACAGAGCTTTTCTCATTAATCTCAAGAACCGGCCCTATGGTGTAATGGTTAGGCTCTTTGCCTGTCATCCGGAACACACCGGTTCGATCCCGAGCGCGGACGATCTGGGTTTTTTCTGCTGGGATTTTTCCCTCTCGGCCCGGGTTGGCTCTGACAGGCAGGGTCGAAGAACCCGTCTCTTAAATGACCTTACAGTGTTGCAGAGGACGTAAAACTGGTAACCAAACCAAACCAAATAATCTCAAGAAAGTACCATTATAAAACTCTTTGTACAAGCTTGTCTATGTACAATCACAAAGCTCAATGAAACAATTAACCGTTGAAACCTCACCTGGCATTCGCTTTTTGGCCGCCCGTCCAAACATTCCTCTGAGCAGAGGGTCAATACCACCTTCCTCCAGCAGACGATATGGTGAGAAGAAAGCTTGGTGGAGAGGTAAATGGCCTTCTGGGACCTCATGGAAGGTTTCGTTCAAACGGAAGATCACTGGCTGGACTAGGGTGTGGCCAAACCGTAAAGCGGCAACAGCAAATTCGTTGGCCACAGAGGGATTTACATCAGGTTTGTAGCCAGAGTAAGCTCCCATCATAGCCATGCCTTTTGGGCCGATAATTTTGGGCAGCCAGTGGGTGTAGGTAATGTGTTGCATCAAAGCACCAACGATTTTCCTGCCCTGAAATAGTGTTTGGTGAAAGAAATGGTTCCGGTTAATCTAGCCATTGACTTCTGACAATTATACAAGGTATCAAAACAATGCTGTATAATAGTTCTCATGAACTTTGATTCTGGAGATATAGCCTACTAAACCTGTGAATTTAAAACTGAAAATGCTCGCCCATTTCAAAAGTTTCCATAACACTTACTTTATCTTATTTTATCTTAACAAACGCCTCCAGCAATTAACGGTTCAACAAAAACAAATCTGTGAATTTCAAATCATAATGAATCTATTTCACGTGAATAACAAAATCACCTAATCTTACCTCATGATAAATCTTATTGCCATCCCAGTGTGGGTTGATTCTGTTGAGGATGGTAGCAATGTGGTTGTGGTGTCTCATCCACAGTGTGTGCATTGCAGTTAGAGCAAGCTGCTCATTGGCTCTGGGGTCACCGGCGCGGAAACAAGGGACGTGCTGTTTACTGGGCTCTATCTGACAATCAATGTGATCTAACGTGTCGTCATCAAAGGGGAGCAACCTCTTATTGCTAACACTCGCTGGACCTGAAAAGAAAAAAAATGGAAGTTTAGTTACCAGCTTTACGTCTCTTGCAACATTGTAAGGTAAAAAAAATGGAAACTATAGCAGTAATTTTCTACTATGTTTGGTTAGTTTGGCCTATATGAAGTGTTCTGTTTGGAAAAAATATGAGTCGACTATAGATGAGTTGATGCCGTGAAGGGGAGTGATAAAAGGATCAACTTATGCAAATATCAGCTTGTCCATATTGGAAATGTAAGTATACATAGAGGGGCTGGGACTCATGAAAACAAGCAACTTCTCAGAAAATCATTTCAAGTGAATCAGCACAAGCAGAGTTGACTTTATCTGAGCTGAGATTTTTAATTTGCATTGTGAGATGAAGATGGATGGGGAAAAAATATCAACTTGGTATGAAGTTATTTATTTACAGAGGCACCAGCATCTTTGGCTGTTTTAACCTTAAATATCAACTTACAGAGAGGAAATTAGAAGCAAGGAGAGAAGGAGTGAGGAAAAGAGAGACAGAGAAAGAGGGAAAGAAACAATATGTTGGCATATCCTGTGACCAGACAAAGAAGTAAAACTTTCTATCAAATTTTACAAGTGTAGGCAATGCTGACCTTCTCTGAGCAGTCCTCTGTTACTGGCCAGATTCCTAAGATTACTCGCCATCCGGTCACTGTTTCCATAGACATTGCTGGCGTCAATGAAAGCTGTCAAGGCATTGACTTGCTGGCGAGGAGCGACTGTATTAAAGAACAGTGAGGTAGAGCCGGTGTTACAAGTGGCACTGCTACGAGTGAAACCCAGACACTGACGGTTTTGAATACGAATATCTGACGCTGGCACGGAGATGGGGAAGCAAGGGTTGGTGTTCTCGCATGTCTCGTTACATCGGCGGCCATCACTGAATCTTGCATAGCTGATTGCCTGGAGGTGAAAGAGTGCATGTTTTCAAATATGAGTGTTATATCTGAGATGATGTCTTTCCATAAAATACTGTCTTTGCCCTTGAACCTTTGCATGCTAATACCTGACTCATTTATGTAAGAAATAGGGGCGAGGGAGGTGAACTCAACATTAGTTCATTAAACTGTCATGCTCGCCTTAGGAAATAGCATACAGTTCCAAATGGCATATACTGTATTATTCTTCAGTCTAGGCTTTTTGCAGAGTTCTATCATAGGCAGACCTTAGCATCAAAAGTCACTCCTCATATTTTGCTGATTGTTTTGCAAGGGGCGAATACCCCATCCTTGTACCATTCGCCCTTATGCAAAACAACCAACAATTTGACCTCACAGAGCTTCAAGGAGTGCACCGTCTGTCACCCTAAACGATCCAAAAAAGAATTACCGATGCAAATGATACTACAGATACTTCACTTCCTTTCACGGTGCAATAGACCGGTGCTGTTGTGTAATGGTTAAGCTCTTCGCCTTGCAAGCGGAAGACCTTGGTTCGATCCCCAATCGCGGACGATCTGGGTTTTTTTCATCTGGGATTTTTCCCTCTCAGCCCGGGTTGGCCCTGACAGGCAGGGTCGAAGTAGCCTGTCTCTTAAATGACGTTACAGTGTTGCAGGGGACGTAAAACTGGTAACCAAACCAAACCAAACCAAACGGTGCAATAGATTGTATCCTCACCTGGGGAGCTAAGTCCATATCATGGTCAACAAACTGGCCCCACTGCATGAGCATATGCGTGTACAGGTCATCGTTGGTGATGCGGTCAGTGGACATGAGCAGAGAGGAGACGAGACGAGCACTAGGCAGATGAGTGCCTTGATACAGCTTGTGACGGGACCAGCCTGAAGGGTAGAGAGTTACCGTGGTTAATAAAGGGGTGCTTGTGTGGTCGAGGATCAAGACGTCTATATTAATGTTTACAGTACTAATTGTAGTAAGGAGTGGGTTATTTATAAAGGCACCAGCCTCAGCTGTTTTAGCCTCTTCTTGTTTTGGTTTTTACCTAAGCACTCAATCAGGCTAAAATTTCCCTGAGGGTTGCCATTTGCGTAAACACATCATGCAATTATTACATTACTAAACAAAACTATAAATGTATATCTACTTTGATTTTTACGTCATGTGTCCATGTTATAACCCCACAGAAAAGTTTCCTCTCTGGACAATAAAGTTTATCTTATTTCTTATCTTATCTAAAAGAAAACGAAGGCTATGGAAATTTCCTTCAACTGGTATGTATGTTAATATATTGTAACATTATAGTCAATCTATTAGTTTGACGGAAGAAGTTTATACATTGAACAAGCCAGCTTATCTATGCAATAAGTATCTTTGACAGAATAACGGCCAAAAAACACCTAAAGAACCTGAAAAAATATAAATCATCCTCATGGAGAAAAATAAAGATATTTTGTTGAACTAAGACATCTTGAAAGTAGGCTATTTGATTAGATTGCAAAAACAAAGACACAGGATGATATAATACTGCACAGTCCACAGCAGCTCTTGCTGCACAAAGGGAATACTAAGAATTGTTTTCATATTAATCCCATTCTATAACAATGGACAAGGGTCATAATCAAGACTTGTCATCACTGTTTGCTTTTCCAAAAATAGAGCTTGGAAAAAAAAGAAAAGCTTTTATGCAACATTATTTAAACCTTCTGTGGCTACGAAAACCTGTAGATATAATAAGTATGGTAGAAGTTTTTAAAATCACAAGACTTGCTATATTTATGAGAAGCATTTTATCTGAACTAAATAAGATCTTACCAACAGGAGCATTAAAGCCATTCTCATAGATAGGGGGCAAAAGTCTTTTGAAAGCTGTGTTTGCAGCACCCCATGTTGGGTTTTGCAAATTGTTGCAAGTTCCGTCCATCGTGCGGTATCGTCTGTGATAACAGTTGTCGGAGCAGTCGGTGTTGTGGGTACGCCTCAAACAGCCAGACATGTTGGCGATGAGGTGCAAGTGAGCAGGGGAGACAAGTTCTTGATATGACGTCTCTGCCGTGAACAAATGAGGAAAAGATGTTTAGATTGACAATAAGTTAGAAAGTAATTTTTCTAGACAAGATTGATTGCAATAATGCAGAGGATATCAATAAATATTAAGGTCTTTACCTTCTGAGAACAGGTAGGCTATATTTCTCTGCAGTGAATATTATTGATCCATCCTAAATTCCATGTTCGCATAAAAAAAAACTTTGGAACTTTAAGATTATATTGAAATATAAAAGAAAGTTGCAGCACATAACAATGCTCTACCAGGTAAAATCCCTAGTGAATGCAGCCAAAGAATTTCCTTAAGAAATAAACAGAAAATTGCAACTGGTGTATGTAACTGAACTAGCAAGAAGCAGGAGGGAGATCTGAAGTACACAAGCTCATCATAGTCTCTTCAATCAAGAGAAGGAGAAAAAAATTCAACTTGCCCTTTTCCCACATTTGGTGGGGTTATACTTAACTAAGGTGGAGTGTCCACTGACCTGTTTTGTCAGTTGCAG
>JAUKPP010243753.1:0-13428 GCA_032273245.1 Phyllaplysia taylori | reverse complement strand
ACTTTGAAAAAATAATAATTTTAATTTTTATGCTCCCGAAAATCGAATATTATGCGAAATTACGCGTGTGGACCCAAATTACGCGGATTACGCGGCCGCGCAGGAACGTAAAACTGCAGGGCCAGCTCCTCAATTACGTGGGTTTTTTTTCTTTTTTTTTTCCCCTTCATCAAAAATTAAAAGCGGCTTCGGTCTGGAAGAACCAGCAAATGTTTTAGCAAATATGGACCTTTTTGGCAATTTTGTTGGCAAATTTTGGAGGTTTTTTTGGCAAATTTTGTTAATTTTTAGGCTCCAATTTGGCAATAAATGCAGATGACAGTATAATCCGTTCTTGATTGCTAATACAGTTCAAGGGAAGTAACAAAAGAAAATGCTACGCTGCTGGCAGTATAAAAAGTACACGTACCCAGTTTGCATGGCGAGCATTCAAGACGGGAACAAAAAACTCCGTCCTAGTCCTATGTTTCTTTAAACGTTCTTCATTCTTTTGTTTCGAACTCCTTGAAATGGGACAGTTAGCCTAATTAATTATAACTCTTTATTAGTAGTAGTACAATGTATCAGCTATCTGTGTCAGGACTCAAAAATAGAGGGAGATAAATCCTAATTAGATGTGAATTTATTACATATTCATGTTTCTGTTGTTAAAGAGTAGATAAATGAAAAGTGCGTTTATTACAAAAAAGGTTCTAGCCGCCTCATATAGTGATGATTCGTATTTGGTTTGTTCAGGTAAAGACGGCGAGTTAATACGTTATTTCTCTTCGTATATGCAAATCTCCGTTAGTATGTAACGGTGTAACACGATGGTAGTGACTATATAAATGAAAAAAACCCATATTGATTGGAGGTCCGTTGACTATCAATGTCACGGGTGATCATTCCTTCTCTGCATTCAGATATGAAGAGTATATTGGGCATCCGAAACATTGAGGTACATGTACTATCAATGTTTCGCCAATATTCTCTTCATATCTCGAGAATGCAGAGAGGAATGATCCGTGACATTGAGGTTGGGCTATGACTTCTTATTTCTCTTTTAACTTATTTACATGTACATTTACTTTTAGGGGGGGGGGTGAAATTGAGATTATTTATGGGAGGGGCTACTTTGACCCTGACTGGATCCAAGCAGAAAAAACATTAGACGCCGGTTGAATTTGTTTTTAATGTTATATTGTGTGAAGAGAAGGAAATTATTTCCGGAAACAATTATTTAATTCCCATCACATGCAAGGTCAAATTGAAGAGGAAAAGGACCACCCCCCTCCAAAAAAAAAGACAGCTAAAATAACAAACAAACAAAAAACAAAAACAAGGCGGGGTGCATACGAAGGTAGTAATAATGATAAATACGCTGGTGTGGAAAGAGTATGGGAAATGAAATAAAATTTTGAGACTTAAAAAACGCCAGGGAAATGGAGTTGTTTTTTTCCAGAAAAGGGTATGGAAAGTCAGGATTGCCATTTTCCTATTGTTGTTGCAGTTTTAATTCAAGAGAGGAGAACGTGGGTGGGAAAAAGAAAGAAATAGGGGAAAGGGGTGTTTACTGTAAAATGACAAAAATAGTGTCGGTGGGGAATAGATATAATGATATTATGGTTGGTCCAGTAATAGTAATAATAACATCAGTTCGCAAAAAAACACTTAATTTTTTTTTTTCTCCTTTTTTTTTACAAACTTCCTTTGAAGTTAAATTGTGAACTGAAAAAATGTGAGGCCAGAACAGTGAAAGAAATATAATTGTTACGTAACGCAAGATTCTGACATTGATCCAAGATTTTTTGTTTGATTTTAATGGTTTTTTGTTTTGTTTTGTTTTTTGTTTTTTATGAGACTTACCGGAGAGAAGGACTACTAAGCTCTTTGGACTTACATTTTCCCTGGGTAAGGGGTTAGCAACTGCTGCAATGAATAAGAAGCGATGTTTTGAGTTATTAGTTGGTGAGAACATTTATCTTTTTTTTTTTTTCATTTTGCAAGAGAGTGTGTGTGTGGGGGGGGGGGGGGGGCATATGTGCCTGAGCATGAGTGTGTTTGTGAGAGAGAGAAAGCATGAAGAAAACAGAAATTGTTACCCAAAATTTCCTTTGAAAAGGACAAATAAAGGTTCTTTATCTTATCTTATCTTCTGCTAGGATTTGTCCGTCTCAGCCCGCGTTGGCACTGACAGGCAGGGTCGAAGTACCGGTAGGCCGTCTCTTAAATGACCTTACAGTGTTGCAAGGGACGTAAATCTGGTAACCAAACGACCCTCCTTGTCAGGGTCAACCAAGGCTGGGAGACACAAATCACAGCGAAAATATGCAGATGCTCGTCCCCTTGTGGGAAGTGAACTCTTATCTTTTACTTGATATGCGAAAAGCCTAACCATTACTTCACAGGCACCAGTGGTCTGTTGAGTACAAATTAAGCTGATAGATAGCATGAGCAGTGTGATGATAGAGATGCAAAACTGAAACTGTGTCTGTGGTGCAGTGGTTAGGCTCTTCACCCGAGTTTGATCCCACGTTCGGACGATCTGCATTTTCTGCTGGGATTTGCCCCTCTCATTCCGAGTTGGCCCTGAAGGCAAGGTCGAAGTAGCCCGTCCCTTATGACCTTTCAGTGTTGCTAGGGACGAAAACTGAAAACCAAACCATACCTGTCTCTTAAATGACCTTACAGTGTTGCAAGGGGGGTAAAACTGGTAGTGGCTGCACATCTTTTATAATAAAAACTATTAAACTGTCTTTTGAGCTTGACAAATGTAAAATACAATAAATCTCCATTTTTTGTTGTTGCACTGATCATTCATTGTGAAAGAGAGTGAGAGAAAGAGGATTAGAGAGACAAAAACTACTGACTACGAACCATGCGACTCTATATGCTCGAAGTGTGGCCTACGCATAGGCCTACACAAGGAGACCTGTGACCATTGCAAGCATGCATAAAATGTATATCAATATGAGCGCATAGGCCTACTACTAAAACGCTCCACGAGCTTTTCCCGACATCCACAGCTAGCGATTCTCCCTCGTTAAACTCCAAATCGTTTGGCCGTGAAACTTGACCAAAAAAGTCTCGAAACATTAAAAGTTTTAAAGCAACGTTTCATCTTAGAACAATTATTTTGGTACCGTACGAGAATAGGCCTTATGCGCTGTCGAAGTTTGTGTCTTGAGTTCATAGCGTTTTCTTTCTTTCTAAGAGGCTTCCACTGGCACAAGGTGCCATAGTGCCATCCTCATGGACACTTCTCTAGTCGGTGTTATTTTTTTTTTAGGTGGATTATAATATAACATAAACGGAAAGCATGCTTCGATAGCACTGATGATTCAGTGCAGAGCAAAATGTAAATGACTTTCATGGCAGACCAACAGATTTGTCACAGAAATGATAAATAACTGGCCCCTATCCTTACGAATAAACAATTGCACGCTACATAATGTCTAGGCCTGCATTGTATTTTAATAGCTAAATATAATTATTTCTATTTTATCTCTATTATTATTTCTATTTTCTTTTTAACATATCAATGTAAACTAGTTTTGAAAACTTTTGAATCGAGTATCAAAAATCAAAACACGAAAAGGAAAATGACTGAAAAGACGTTGCACAAGGGAAGCCACTCTACAATATTTATCGCTAAGACCGAGTTGCCCTACAGCCTATAGCGGAGAGGCCGTTTTCCCCACAACAAACAGAAATGGCATCCCACAGTGTAACCAACAAAGTCAGGTTTACCCCAAAGATTGTATCTTCATACCCTATTTTTGTAATTGTTTGCATCATTGCTGCTATCGATTTATCGTTATGCTCCAGCCCCTTGAAGCATTTTTCAACTAAAACTCCATATGCGTGGGTTGCTGCACCAAAACCCTCCAACTTGGACGAGGAACTTCTTCTCGATGATGAATTGTATCACTTGACAGATGTGGAAGGAATGAGTTGTTCAGCTGTTCACGCGAGCGCTGTGATTCGACATGGATCTAGATACCCAGGTTTAGATGATGTGCTCGAAATTTCAGCTGTACACGAAAAGCTGGTGGCAGCAATGGAACCAGATGTCAATCCTGATCTCTATAACTGGGTGAACAAGTTTCCTAGCAACAATAATAAAGCTCTTTCACCTTTGGGGGAAGAAGAACAGGAGGCCCTTGGTAGTCGGATAGGAAAAAAACTGCACACCCTCTTTATTGATGAAGAGATGTCAAATTTCAAGTTTCTTGTTTCCAGTGCAGAGCGCACAAAACAGAGTGCCAGTGCATTTTTCGAGGGATTATCGGCAGCCATTCAGCTTGAAGATGACGATTCTGATGATTTTGATGCTGAAGTTAATGATGAATTGATGAGGTTCTTTGATTTGTGTAAAAAATATGTTGTCACTGTTGGAAATAACAAAACAGCAATGAAAGAGTTCACAGAATTTTTACACAGCCCACAAGTAGTGAAAATAAAGGAAAAAATGTCAGCAAAGCTGGGAATCAACAAAGACATTTTGACAACAGGTAATATTTAATAAGACGAAATTTAACTTTTCTTCTATGCAATCAGTAGTCATTGGAAATATGCTTCTTTAGTGTGGATCTTCATATTGATTTTATCATACAACATTTTGGTCTTTTTCATGTATCAATAGAACATCTTTTTTCACTGAAAACTTTTATGAAATTTTTTTATGACTAGTAGAGCCCACATTCTCTGAACGCACAAATTGTTATGAACATTCAATAAAATGACAGTTGTACTAAAAACCTTAAAAAGAATTATAATACCCGACCTCTACCTCCATCTCCCTGTCCCTCACCACCCCCCCCCCTCTCTCTCTCTCTCCCCCTCTCTCCCTCCATTTCCTTTCCTCTCCCTCTTTCTCTTCCTCCTTAATATTTACCCCCCCCCCCCCTTCCCCTTTCTCTTTCTGTACTGCTTATTCAGTTTTCATTACGGTGTGGAACTTTCCCCAATCCCCCAGAACTTCCAACCCAGGAGCGCAATTTTTCCGATTTTTAAAAAAACGCACACATAAGCACTTGATGTGAAAGCCACTTCATGCAGGGAGGTGTTGGTTGTATTCTCCATTGTGTAGAGTGACTAAATCTTTAACAAAATTAAGATTTCTTGATGGTTTAACCATAAAATTATCCAATTATAGTGCAGTGCACTGGAATAATGCATTACCCTACCAAGAAAAAGGGGTAATTTTTTAGTCACGATCCACATCTGCAGCGCTTGGCAAAAAAAGGAGCCTGAAAACGAAATAATTGTCTCCCAAGGGCTTATATTTTTTTAAGAAAGGATTATAATTGTGGCAACTCTATCACAATGTTACCCACTTCAGTATAGCTAATATAAAAATTAAAATTGATTAAGCTGAAACAAAAATTTCAAGTTTTCATCTTCTCATCCTGCTTCCACTAGAGAAAATTATTTAATACTAGTAGAGCCCACGTTCTCCAAACGTACAAACAGTTAAAAATGTTCAAAGAATTACAATATTTGCAACCCGTATCCCAAGCCCTACCTCTATCTACCTTTCCCTCCCTTCTTCCCCCTCTCCCACTCTCTCTCTCCCTTCCCCTCTTTCTCCCCCCCCCCCTCTCTATCTCCCCATTTCTTTCCCTCTCCCTCTCTCTCTTTCTCCTTATATTTACCTACTCCCCACCAATTACTCCCAGCCTCTTTCTGTCTTGCTGATTCAATTTTCATTACTGTACTGTGTGTTTAAATCAAGATCTAGAAAAGCCTATTATCCCCTTTCTTTTCCCCATTTCAGTTTTTTACTTTTTATTAGCAAATTTTCAAGAAAAGATTCCATTCCGACCTCACAACTTTGCACAAACACTGACCTTGAAATGCGCCCATCACCACATATCATAAACAAACCTGGTGGAAGTTCTAGAAACATACAAAGACAGAAGCTTCAGCCTACAAAACCGATTGGCGAAATAAAAAAACTTTTGCTTTTTGCAGCAAAATTGTCTCGAAACTGAAGAAAAGAAGGGCGTCATGATCTGGCGAAAATTTTAAAGAATCTTTAGGCGAAAACCACATGTCGACCGATGCGGCCATTAAAAAGCCTTTTGAATAGCAAATTTCGGCCACCACAAATAAATATATTGCTTTTATCTCTGTCTATTTTGTGTATACTATTTATACCATCTAATTCCTTTTCCTTCACAGCAAATGTTCGACATATCTATTTGATATGTGGATATGAGACTGCATCGTTTGAATCATCCCCTTGGTGTTCTCTGTTGGATGAAGAAGATATGGTGATCTTGGAGTATCTCGGAGACTTAAAGGTAATTTTCACACCTTTGGTTTTATTGTCTTTTCTGGAGTTTTAAAATTAATTGACCTTTTTCTTTTTTATAGACAATTTTTTATGGCTTACCTTCTTTTATTTCAAAGTGTACTTCAGTGAAAAGAGATATCTTGTATTGAAACTTTTAATTTTGATTCGCCTGTTCCTTTTAGCTCTCTGCAAACAATATAGGGGAGTCTGTGGCTATGCAGTGAAGCATCTGCTTAGAGTACAAAGGTTCTGAGTTTGAACTGTAGCTTTTAAATTTCATAACTTTGGCCCCTGTGCTATCAAAGTTGAACATAAAAATGGAGGTTTTTGTCTCGTCAAATGAACTTACAGTGTTTCAAGAGTTGTTATTTAAAGCAAAATCAAACAAATAAAGAAGCTAACAATTTCCTAAATGCATTGTTTATTTTCATTTGATTTGAATTTATACAAATTAAAGCTTAAGATCTTGTACTCTTCATACCTACCTTAGAATTGCCTTAATTATGTCTTATTATAATATAATATTATCATGCTGCTGTGCATCCACATTTGTATTATAGAGACCTGATGTTTTATTATAAATTTATTTCAATTTTCAGCACTACTATAAAAATGGATATGGCTACAACATCACTTGGCAGCAGAGTTGCCCCTTGCTGTCAGAAATGTTTTACGTCATGGATGAAACAATTGTAGAGATTGAGACGGCAGAGCCTGATGAAGAAATGGACAAGTAAGTACATGGGGAAGTATGGAGGTTTAGTATTATGGCGTTGATGGCTCAATGGTTAGGCTGCTGGACTTGCGCCAATGAGATGCAGGTTGGAATCTTTGCTTGGGCTTGATTGGTCCTTGGGACAGGAGGTGGACACCTGGCTATGGTCAGCAAAAGATCTTGTAATTCTATGAAATGTCAACGCATATTATGGTGCCTTATTGTTGATTATGGTTTTATAATGCCCGTTGCAACACACTGTATTGAGAAGCAGATTACTTCAATCCTGCCTGATCTAGGCTAAGAGGGACACTACATGATGCAAAACTTGTGGTCGGAGACTGATTAATATTCTGATTCTAATGCATCCGAGGAGAGAGATGGGGATACTCATTAGAAATCGGCCCCATTTATGGGCCTCAAACTCATATATATACCCTTTGCGCCAGGCCCGAGAAGTATGATTGTGTTACAGCTGGCTGCGTGTGACTGGTAGGGATTTTTGTCCTTCTGCGTGTGTGACTACAAAGTGTTAAAGAAAATATCAGATAACCTTCATTTTTAAAGAGAAATTTGTTTTCTCAAGCATGCTACTGGAACAGATTAATTGAAATAGTACAGGTGCAAATATGTAAAGCAGGAGCATATTACTGCCATGCATCGAGGAATAGTACAGGTGCAAATATGTAAAGCAGGAGCATATTACTGCCATGCATCGAGGAATAGTAAAGAGGACTCATGTGTGACTCTGATGCTATCAAATAAAATCATAACTTTTTTCCATGTTTGCAAAGAATTTGCATAATCTCCGGGTCTGACTCAGATCACATCTCATGTAAGGAAATGGGCAATAAATAGTCATTTTCGTAAAGCTGTTATGATCTCTCAAAGTAAGTGGGATTTTGACTGAAATGAAGCCCTTCAGGATGGTCTGTCTGACATTCAAACACGGATTGTCATCGATGCCTTTTCAATGTTTGAAACTTAAAATATCCAGTTTTGATATTGCTATGACCCTAATTGTTTGATAATTCAAGTTTTTGCTTTTTTATTTATTTTTCCAGCGTTCATTGATTCTATTTAGTTTTGAGAACTGGGTAATAGATTTTGTTTTCATTGTTGTTTTTTTGTTTTTCCCTGTTTCAGCTTTGGTGTTGGACACTTTGCATTTGGTCATGCGGAAACCCTGGGTCCTCTCTACTCAGCACTAGGTCTCTTCAATGACTCAGAACCTTTATTGGCCGGGAATTTTGAACAGCATGAGAAGAGACTGTTTCGTACCAGCGAAATTCTGCCGTTTTCAGCAAATATTCTGTTTGTGCTGTATGAATGCGCCCCTGAGGAGTTTGGGGAGGATGACGAGATTGAAGAGGCGGACTACTACCTGCGGATGTTAGTCAACGAGAAAGTGGCGAAAATACCCGGATGTGAAGAACTGTCCTGTCCTTACAAAACTGTGAGAAACCATTATCACTCACTTGTGGAGGAATGTGACTTTAAGAACATCTGTAAGAGCCCACCACTTAAAGATGAATTGTGATTGACATCAAGACACATTTAGGAAGAAATATGTTACTTTAATTGACTTCGGGTGGATCTTTTGGCTTGCTAATCAGATGAATGAGATGAGGCGAAGTACAGAGTTCTCTGCATGAGATGAGAGCAAAGTACAGAGGTCTCTGCATGAGAGTATGCAAAGTGAGAGCACAAACCCTCTAACAACTTACCATTGGCACCAAATGTATTTAACCCCCCCCCCCCCCCCCCCCCACCACCACACACACACACACTTCCACTTCCAGGCATTCACTTTATGACTGTCTAGAGCTGAGACAAGCTTTTCTTCCTATTCCCTGTGTGTGCCTGTGCTTGTAGGCAGAAATTTCTACATGTCAATAGAGAAACGTATTATTTTCATGGACGTTTTGTCTCTTCTCATATCAAAACATGATTTTTGGGGTAACATAAATCGTTATGAAAAAGCTCTAGTCAGGCACTCAACTATTCCAGTGGTTAATTATTTCTGACTCAGTGCTGCAATATCATTAGGATGTCAAAATAGAAATTATTTCCTACTTGCATCCTTGAAAGTTCACAGTGTAAAGGGGTTTGCATGTGAAATGAAAGTTAGAGAAGTATGATCAGTCTAGCTTTAAGTTGTTAAAGGGCCAACCTAAGCTGAGAGGGACATTGTCCCAGAGGAAAAAACGGAGATATACTCGATCAAACAAACTGCCCTATGCGGGCATCGAACTTGCGTACTCTGAGTGATAGGCGCAGCCCCTAACCATTACACCACAAACGCCAGTAGTTTTTATGTGTAACCATTGTTGATAATAGATAATACTCTTTTGTCTCCGGTGCTGTGGTGTAATGGTTAGGCTCTTCACCTGTCATGCGGAAGACCCCGGTTCGATCCTGAGTGCGGACGATGGGATTTTCCCCCTCTCAGCCCGGGTTGGCCCCGACAGGCAGGGTCGAAGTAGCCCGTCTCTTAAATGACCGTACTCTGTTACAGGGGATGTAAAACTGGTAACCAAATCAAAACTCTTTTGTCTCTTCTTTTGCTACAGTGTATTTCTTTAGAGTTTCTGCCACCCAGAGAAAAACTGTGTGCACTTTTCAATATCTAGTACTTGTTTGTACAAAAACATTGAGGTTATATAATTGAGATTTGAGGCAGAAATATGTTGAACATTCAACCCATCATGTGTAATTACTTGTGAGGCATATTTTTTCTCCACCATCAGTCTGGTCACTCTGCATGTAGGGAGGTCGCTCTGGGTAAATTCATTAATTTTTCAAAGCATGATACTTAACTTGTTGTGACAGCTCAGAATTCCATTGTTCTGATCAGGAAGATTTAATGCTATTGTGATATGATTGTTACAGTTACAGTGTTTTATGCATAGAATGCCCTCGTTAAATGAGAGAGTTGCATCAACAGGTTTTTTGTCTGCCCATTATTTCTTTTACTCTGGTTGGCACATCAGTTTTTTTTAGTTTTAGTCAACGTATTGAATTAGCTGACACTGTTGTTGCTGATTGTGGTAGTTTTTATTTTTACACCCCTTGCAACCCTCTAATGGCATTTAAGCGGTGGGCTACATGCACCCTGCCAACCAGGACTAACCCAGGCTGAGAGGGACATCACAGCAGGGAGACTGGGATGATTAATTAAAACACTACGGTAGAAAGCCGTAAAAATTGACAAAATTCCTTACGTTTCTATTCCTATGCCTTGGCTGTAGAACTGAACAAACTGGTTGTGATTCCTTCAGCTCACTTGGGCATTCTGAATCTGAGGTGGGTGATGAATGACTGGACCAAAGAGGCCAGCCAAGTGTGCAGGGGTTTAGGAAGTTATTTAGAGAATTGACGGATGTCAGTAAGAGACATATGCTATAGAATGACATGTACTGTGTTGTAAATAAATTGTGCAGAATATTCCATGTGAATAGATTTGTAAGCTGCCTTTCCTATTCTGGAAGACAAAGTGTTAGGCCCAAACCAGGATTCAAATGCACAACCTTTAGTTAGTAGAGCAGTCCATCTATCCAACCCCCCAGGATAATCTGAGGAAAATTAAATGAGCCACCAAATGTTTCTTCTTCTTCTTCTCGTTCGTTAGATGGGCAGCTTGGCATCAAATGTTAAAGACACAATGCTGTAGATCCTTGAGGCAGCCCTAGAGATTTTTGGATTTTAGTCATTAGGTTGGGCTACACCTTCTTATGAATCATATCTTTATAATTACTGCAGGTTTGCAGTATGTGCTGCACAGTCTGAGTTCCTTCACCACATGGACATAGGCCCATTCTGACAACTTTGAATGAGACTTTTGAGTATTTTACTCACTGTTGTTTTTAGTTAAGCATGCCTGTGGGTGTTATTTTTATGACCTATGACGGAAAAATGTATTGGTGATTCTTACTAAAATGCTTTTCTGTATTGGAACATTTCAGCAAGCAGGCTTGCTACTTATTTTAATAAATGAATTTCAAGTTTTCCTTCACAATATTTGCCCGTTGGTGTGTTTAGCTTCTTTGATGCCTGATCATTTCTGTATATATGGAACTTGCAGTTTGTAGCATCCATGCATAATTCCTCTTTTCCCACCTTTGAAGTCTTCAAGGCAATCATGTATGTTTGTTGATTGGACTTGTTATTTTATTATATTATGTTACAGTTAATGCATGTTCCATACATGTGTGTTCAACCAAAGTAGTGGACTGTATGTTGTCAAGTCATAATTACGTGTCATGTACATAAATGTATAAATGTTAAATGCCAACTTTTCTGCATGCAAGGTTTTGTGGCAGTACTGTTACAATTTCTTCTCAATCCGAAATCTTTATTCATAAGGATGGATTGCCCATTATGTTGAAGATTGGGAATAAATGTTAATACTATTTATCATAATGTGGGTTACATTAGAGATTATGTCTTATATGAATAACTCATGTGTAAAGAGACACACCTTTGCACTTGATTCGAGTCTTCCTGCTGATTTGTTTCCCCTGATGATGCCATTGTCATGTCAATGTACATGTGCTGGTTTTGACTTCATTCCCACTCGACTCTTTAGAGCAATCTGCTGAAATGTGTGTTCCAATAATGAAGGTCAATAGATTGCTTTTTGCTCTCAGCCACTATTTTAGTATTTTTCGAGTGGAGTTTTAAGCCATGATAAAACTCTCTCTGTACTTTGATTTTAACAACCCACGGTCCACAGGCAAATCACAATGGGACTACAGGTAGCCTATATATCACAACCTGAACGAACCTTCCAGGCCCAGAATTCTGACACTGGGCTGACCACTCTCAGAACTGTTTTATCACTGTCAGGTGTCAGGTGAGACAGCTGCTAAAATATACACCGCCATAAGCCGCAACATCATGGGTCATATTCAATAGGCGAAGTGGTGTGTTATCATATTTTGTACATATGTGTGTTATTAATATTAGTTCATGATGAGGTGTTGTTTCTAGATACAATCAATGTACATGTATTACATATTTCTGTGAATGATAGGCATACCTAATGCACATAATATTAATAGGTATCAAGGATTAGGTATACTTTATATCAACTTTCACTTTCAAGATTGCGGGAAAGTAGAAACAGAAAACTATTGTCATGAATTACAAAATATTAGCAATGTCAGTTTTTGTGTTCGTAAAAATCAAGGCATACATTAGATTAAAGGATCTTGTAAGTTTCCTTACTTTACGTCAACACTCATCTTTAATCATATTCAACGCGAATTTTTTTTTGGTGCACTGGTAGATTTATGGAGTTAAGTGTGGAGAAATGATTTACTTTTAAGTATACTCTTGTTCTAGTTCTATTGATTATTATGTTTTCGGATTTTGAAAATCTGCCAAATTTTAAGAGGATGAATGTGTTTTGAGCTGCTTTGCATCCTGATTTTTTTTATCACTTATGATTTCATTTGCACAAATTCATTGTTTCCTCTTACAACAACAGGAATTGGTACAAAAGTAGACTATTGATGTGCCAGTATTAATTCATTCAATTATTCATGACACTTAAAATAAACTTTTGTCTCTCAAAAATCAGTCTGCTGAGATCTTAGTACTTGCTTTACATTGATTATTCAGTTCTAGAGCAACAATTTTATGTTCACACGTTGAATTGTAATGATTTTAAGAATAGATATACATGTATCTGAAGTTTGTTTTGCTAAGATTTACAGCACTGTGGATACTGTTTAGTCACTTTAGTGCAGGGGTTAAAGATTGCCGGTAAAATCCGGCACACCAATTTGGTTTGGTTTGGTTACCAGTTTTACGTCCCTTGCAACACTGTACTTTCTTTACTTTACTTTTCCGATCCAGCAGTCATTTTGGCTCTTGCCATGACATAGTATTGAGATGTCTTCCTGAGTTGCTCAGGGTTCTTGCAACACTGTAAGGTCATTTAAGAGAAGGGCTACTTCAGGGCCAACCTAGATTGAAAGGGATGAAACCAAGTAGAAAAATGAGATCGTCCTCACATGGGATCGAAATTGGGTCTCCCGCATGATAGGCAAAGAGCCTAACCATACTAGCACAGACGTCGATTGAAAGAGGTGGGTATTTTCATTTTGACCATGCTTTTCAGAGCAACAGTCCATTTTGTATTGCGCAATTTTCCTCTCAAGAATACATTCTATACAGCCTGCGACAATCTGACATATTCTCAAATTCCCTGGGAAGCATACAGTGCAAGCTGCTGTTCCAGTAGTTTTACAGGAGATAAACCACTTCTGTCCCTCAAACAAAACAATCTAAAGCTCTCTAGAACCGGCGCTGTGGTGTAATGGTTAGGGTCTTCGCCTTGCAAGCGGGAGGACCCTGGATCGATCCCCGATCGCGGACGATCTGGGTTTTTTTCTGCTGGGATTTTTTCCCTCTCAGTCCGGGTTGG
>JAUKPP010243742.1:0-11116 GCA_032273245.1 Phyllaplysia taylori | reverse complement strand
CTTGTACATGTCGCCAGACAGAAACAGTCCACTTGTACATGTCGCCAGACAGAAACAGTCCGCTTGTACATGTCGCCAGACAGAAACAGTCCGCTTGTAATGCACCCAGTAAAGTTTGACAGAAATGAATAATGTCAACGATGAAACCAGACCATAGAGTATAGATCTTTATGAAAATGGATTTCTTCTGTAGAGTTAAAAATGACAAAATACAATGTATTATAAGAGGAAAGGGGTGTGTGTGTGGAGGGGGAGTTGTGTAAACCTGACGTACACCACGATCAGAGATGGAGCTTAAAATTAGAGTGTACGCCTCTAAAGATTTTCCAGTTTCGCAAAAGGCGTAAAATAATCAATCTAATCAAACACTGATGTGTAAGTTTTAAAAATCCAACCTCCAACCGTCATGCATTCTTGAACAACACAACCCAAGGGCCTAAAAAAAAGTTAAAGTAATGGATTTCTGTAATCCGTTCCCCTCTAGTAGTTAATGGGGGGAGACGTGGACGAAAGATGGATGTTGAAATTGGACCTTGTGAATTTCACAGTTAGTTAAAGAAAGAAAAAGTACAACATGTATTACACGTACAACCTAAAGTTTTTCTTTGACTCTTGAAAGAAATGTTATTGCAAAAATGCCATTGCATAAGCCTATATATCATATATATATATATGATCTTCTGTTCTGTGAGCTTCTTGGAAGCTAGTTATAAAGCAGACAGTAAAGACAGTAAACCATTTAAAATATTAAAAATTGTGACACAACAGCAGTATGTTCTAGAGGCAACAAAGTAACAAATGCACTAGGTTCTGTTTCCAGAGCTGCATTCACACAGATTAGGAGGAATCACAATACAATATAACATTCACCCATTAGGGGATCAGCAGTTACTTCTTAAAAGTTGTGAGTGAGTCGTCAACAGAAAACATTTGACAAAAAAGCATTATAGTTATAGAGAGAGATTATTGTAACTTTTCCTGCCATGCGCATCTCAAGACACAAATTAAAGTTATTGTTTGTTGAAGTATGTTTACTGAGTCTGTGGTGTAATGGTTAGGCGCTTCCCCTATCACACAGAGGACTTGAGTTCCAAGGCCCACGTGGGGCAGTTTGTTTGATCGAGTATATCTCCGTTTTTCTGGCTGGCACAATGTTCCTCTCAGCCCGGGTTGGCTCTGATAGGCAGGGTCGAAGTCGCTCGTCCCTTAAATGACCTTACAGTATTGCAAGGGACGTTAAGCCAAGACCAAACCAAACCAAACAAATTATGTTTCCTACCAAAGTCCACATCACTACGTAACTAATGAAAAAGAAACTAAAAAACTACATTCATTAAGTCATGTGCAAAATCATCACCGAAAGATTTCACCAAAATGTGACTGAGGAAGGTTCGTTAAGTTCAAGGAATAATAAATAATACACTAAAGTTTGTTCATGTCTTTGCTTTGTTCATAGACTTACCAATAACACCACAACTTGTACAAATACACCAGAAGTCTTTCAGGCGGTTAAAATGAGGTTCAGTACATTGGTTGAATATTGGGCACCAGAAAGAATAGATTTTTTACCCCTGCATTTTTTTAATGCCCGTAACTAGACAATACATTCATGACGACTTCCAGTAAAAATACCTTATTCTTGTGACAGGTAAAAAAAAAAGGAGTGTAACAAAGATGTTGTAAAGTTTTTTCCCTGTGTCACATTAGGCCTGGAATGCGTAAACCAATTCAGCACTTAAACGCTACTAAATGTTCCACTGCATGGTCCCCTCCACTCGCACTGACTCACAAAATTATGTGCTGGCAGGGCGAGTTAAAAATAGTTCAATCCCTTATTCGGTATTTATGCTAGAAAAACCCAGAACTATTCTTATTGCAGTGCATTTAGGCCCAGATCTGCTCCCTTCTCTCCGGGAAATCCTGTTGTTTTTTCTATTTTTAGCAAGTCTGGGACAACTCCATTAGCTGAAAATTACTTAGGCGTATTTCCACTGCTATGGAGTGGAGCATTTAGTCGAGTCTTAAGAGTTGACTTGATTCGTGCATTCCAGTCTAGCAAAGCAAAACTCCATTCATGGTCGGTTCAAGTCGTCGATGGACAATAAAATAGCAGCAGTCTGAGAAATAATACTTATGCCAGTGATGAAATCTCGAGGAAAAGCCACAGTAACAGTCAAGGAAAGATTTGATCGAATCATTCACGAACAACACAAAATGCAACAATTGTTAGTGATACAGAGGATTCAAATGCAAAAAGAGATTTATCTATGGTTTCATGTTTTTGAAAAAAAAAACCCAGCCGGTCAGTACGGTTTCTTTTCTATCAACTGACCAGCTTCATTTCTTCTACAAATTGCTTGCATGGATGACCCCGCTCTCATCAAATAATCTCCCCCACTTAGTGACCTTATGACTTATGATGTATGGCATAAAATTGGCCAAATCTGGCAATATTCAGGACTTTCTGATGTACAACAATTTAATTGTTGTATACGGCAATACCGCTGTTGTCGGCAACTGTCGCCTGAAACAGAATGACACTAAAAATCAACAATGTCGAAAATGTATGAGACCAGAAACCCTTTTTGCCAAAAATTCCCGTAAGAAACTCTTTAGTCATGAAGGGGTTAAAACGTTTTCATACATGAAAAAGAAAGCAAAAGAGTTTTTTAAAAAAAAGAAAGAGAAATAGACCTAAAGCAGAAATTCTTCAAATTTTCTGTTGGCAACTCATTGCAAAAAAGGGACAGACAAAATCATGTGACAAAAAATATGAGGCAGAAATCCTTCTCCTCCTCTCCCTTTTCGCCCTATGCAATGGTATCCAAGTCTGAACTCAAGTTCCATACATCTCAAACATCCGTCCAGTAAACAGGAACCAGGCACACGGCCTGCACTGGCTCACTTATATCAATACAAATATTTCATCGTGAGCATTGGTGACACACCACAATCATAAATATACATGTATATGTAAAAAAGTTCATAATCAAAATGTTCATTGCACATGTCAGCAGATATCAATGTTTCGATTCCTGGTTAAATACCTATTGATACAATATTATAAGGCTTCTGTTAAAAAGAAAATCAACAATTCTTACACAAATGGCTCAAACTTTAAGGAATCTGTGTTCCCCACCTCATGATACAAAGCTTTATAAAACCCTTCGGGGTGCACAGATAGATAGATAGTTTAACGGCCATTCCACATAGTTTACCCAAGTAATTTTAGGGTAATTTCAGTTAATTGTCTCACACAGATCCCTAGATCTCATTCTATCAGCAGTAGGCTACTCTTAAGAAAAACTTTGTGCCACCCACTTTTCTAACATGCAAAAAAGTTAAGGGAAAGAAAGGCCCTTCCATGTTCATAAATTATAATTGGTTTGGTTCCTTTCTTCAAAATGATAACAAGTGACTTGGGCAAATATGGAATGATCATAAGGATATTATATCAGTTGTAACCAGCAGAAGTACGAGTTCATCAAACCATCACACTGTATGCATACAAAAGATCCTATAATAAAAAGCCCCACCTCCTCTTTTCCTCCCTAAAAATTCATGGCAACAAGAAGAAAAGCTTCTCCTCCAGGTTAGAAATATAAGATAAAAAGCTACGTGTATTTTCCCTCTTCTCAGCCCTGACCATGGTTTTGGTGAAATCGCGGTCTTCCACCTGCATGAACAAGGTGAATCCAAGTTGGGAAAATATCTTAAAGTTTTTTGAATGGCAAAACATATCATCATTGTGTTTACAGATTTCACATCTAATACTTTAAGAGTTTCAGCGACGACGATGCTGGTAGGTGTCGTCTACTCACAACTCAGTTGCTGTCAAAGGAAAAAATATTTACAATAAACTACTACAGAAATGCTCACTAACATTTGAGACGGAGACGCAATGCTGAAATTGAAGACAGGAGATAAATACATGACTTTGTTATGAAATCAGTTGGGTTTTAAGTCCCTTACATACAACACACGCTCATTCCCAGGTCATTATTTCTGATTTCAACATCCATCTTTGATGGAAATGGATCTCACAACAATATGCACCATACAGAGAAAATACAAACAAAGCTCCAGATTTTAATGTCAATCTGACGTAAAACATGACAGGAAGTCAGATAAACTGACAAAGGGTGATAAACTCTTGTGCAATACGTGTTCACTAACGACCCCAGTTGTACACCAGGACTTCAAAAATATAATCAGCTTCCCAGAACAATGGAAGAGCTCTATGGTTAGACTAACGTTTCCTCACAAGTCACAAATTCCCTCATGCTGGACCGAAGCAAATAATGCAAAGCTCAGAGTCGCTTGTTGGTCTCACGGTGCCACCCTTGGTTAATCACTCCCTGCATACGACATCAATAATAATTGACACAAACATAGTAAAACTTCAACAGTTTATCCGATTAACACAGAATAAAAATTTCAAACATCAACACTCCCAGTCTTGGAGATAAACTATCAGCAGTTTAAAATTTCTCACAACAGAGAGATAGAGAGTAAATCTTGGAATGCATAGCGACAAACAACACAAAAAATAAGCTCTGTACATGTACAATTCAATATAAGAAAAACTTTTGGATGGAATGGATAGTAATGTAAGGCAAATTAAAAAGTTAACTTGGAATTTTAGCTCAGTAAACATCGATGAAAGTTGCAAACTTTGAAAGATAAACTGTGACTGGATTGCTTGGTGTTCCCGTAAATTAACGTCAACTGCAAAACAATTGTTTGGCAGAAAATAATGGAAAATTCTTGAAATGCACATCAAATCACAACAGTATCCTAGGACACTTCTAGACTGCCTATGTCTAAACTGTCCCTACTGTAGAGAAAATTAAAGGCTGAAAACAGTCTCGACGCTACTGGGACGTAAAGGCCATTCCCCCTAGCCTGCAAAGGGTGGGTGGAAAAACCAGTCATCACACTGTAGATAAAATTTCTGATTTCCCATAAAAAAAGCAGAGGAATGGGAAATTGATATAGTTCAATAGTTCAGTCCCACACTACATATTTATTGTAACAAAAACCTCCAGGCCCCTTTTTGGGAAATCCCTCTGTTTTTCTTTTTTATATCAGTCTGACACATCTCTATTGTTTCTTGCCAATGGCTGAAAAAGCCAAAGATGCTAGTGCCTCTGTAAACAACAAACTTTAAACTGTTTCTTGCCATTTTCTGTACATAAGCACTTCAGACAGATCTGTTGTACTCACAGTCATCACAATGAAGGGACGAAACTCTTACACTGAGATGGGAACAGAGTCAAAGATGGAGAGTTGAGTAGTTGATTGAAACAAATCTGCCTCTTGTTTTCTTAGCGCCTCGTCCTCCCACTTTAAAAGTTTTTACTATGTAACGGATAACCCGTGGCATCTCAGTAAATGTTAGATCGCCCATTGGAATTCTAATAAGACTTGCTATAAAGACACGGCATATTTTTATATATATTGCATAATTAAAAACATGCACACAGATAACTTTTCACAAGTGACAATATACAAAAAAGTTTTGTGAAAGAGACACCGCAATCATGAAAAGGTGACACACAAGGAATGAGAGAATACACAAATCAAGACCTCACTCTACAGTGCATAAATATGATAAATGTTTGTGAAGTGAAAAGATAGGTATCTCAGCAGCAATCCACACGATAAAGGTGCAAAAAGATGGATCTATATAATATATATACATAATGTATAAATATGTATAAAAACCAGCAGTGTGATGTTCTATAATATTAAGACTGAGTATAAGAATGGCATCTCACATCAGAGTTACAAAAAAAAATTGTAAAATCAACCATCAGCAGGAGCGACATACCATTCTCCCAGACACTGGTCTGACTTTGCCCCTGACCTAACAAACACTGTTTTGTTAAAAGGAATTGGGCAAAGAAATGAAGAGAAATATTAGTAGTGGGATGCACAAAGCTAGTCAGCAGATTTTTCAACTAAGTGTTCCATTCATTAATCGTCAATGCTCACAGTAGCTCACAAAATCACGTTCTAGCGGGGTGAGTTAAGTTGAAAATTACTCACGTATCGAAATTACACTTTTATGGAATGGAGCATTTAGTCGAAAAAACAACCGACTAGCATTGTGCATCCCACTCTAGATCTCAACCCACAAGATAATCACTGTCATAATACAACAGACATGTAACACCTTCGTTGGTTTGCTTAGATAGGGTTTAACTCAGCAGTTGACAGCTCTAGATCACATTCGAAGGTCACACAACATTGTTCGGGAAAAGAACTTCTGCATGTGGGAGGCAGTTGTTGGTCTGTGTAACACTTTCATTTGTCCACACACACATTGTAAATGTTTCTCTCCATGTTGACTGAGAGAAAACTAACAATAAACCTTCATACAGGAAGTCCCACTTTTTAGCAAAAGCCTCATACCAGAAAATTTATTTCAGGATAGATGATACGTCCAAAATCTATTTTTACACCCATAAGTTTTTTAAAGAACATCATAAAACGAATTTTAAATAATCTTCTTTGTCATATTTATTAATGTATTTCATTGTTAAAGTGTAGTCCCACAAATGATTACCTTACGATTATTGTTTGTCAAATGTCACCGAGAAATCAAACTTTCTTTACTCTCTTCGTACAATTTGGTGAAAGTTGCAATTCGCTATAAAAAGTAAAGAATGAAAACCCCTGTTGGTCAAATAGCCCTATTGTTTTATCAATTGGTGACCTACTTTGCAGTAGACAAACAGCTGACACAATGTCCAGTCAATAAAGCATCCTGTCTCAGCCAGACTCTGTCCTCAAAGACTAATCTTAAAGCTGGATACAGTTTCTCAAAGTAGCTGTCTTAGTCTCTCCAACTCTCTCTCTTTATAAAAAACAGCTGAGGCTTCTATTAAACCTCTAAAACAGTCAGCATCTCAAATGTTCTTTTTCAAGAGAAAATCAGAAAAGTCTTATACATATTTATAAGAGAAAGCCCTGTATTGCCTCCTCTCCCCTCGCCACACACCAGAGCAATGACCCGTTGTTCTCAGCATTGTTCCTTTAAACAATAAAATACACTTTGTCATTGTTTGCACTTGGTGGAGCAAAGGGACGAACACATAAGATCATTACCATTAATGATAGCAGATGATTTGTCACTTAGTGAAATCATCACCGCACTGTCTAAGGTTTGTTTCTGGAGCTGACCGAGAATCTTGTTGCGACATTCCACATATCCGGACGGCAACGCCCATTGCCCTCATAGATTGAACCACAGACAAGCAGCATGACCTTAAAGACGCTGACCTCTGACCCCAGCTAGAGTGACTGATGTTGGGCATGCTTGAGTTTGTGTGGCGCCATCTGTGAGGGTCCGAGCACGGCGTGAGTGCAGCCCGGGAAGGTGCAGTGGTAGTGTGTCTGTTTGTGCAGGTAGGCACATGCGGCCACCAGACAGTCGGAGGAACCAGTGTACTTGATGAACCCGTTGCTGCTGATGTTGTCCAATTTGGTGTGATACTTCCTGTGCGCTGGGACTTTGCTCGAGTCCGCACAAGAGTACGGGCATTTGAGGCAGTGGAAGTGAGAAGCTTTCTTATCAAACTCGCAGTCGGCTCGCTCGCAGCTGACAGACGCGCGGAACTGTTGGAACTCTCCTCCCATGAGGGCATCAAGACGTTCGTGGCGGATGCGGTGCTGCATGATGCGCGACTTGTCACTGAAACCGTAACCGCAGTCAGCGCGCAGGCAGTGGAAATGTGTTACAGTCTGTCTGTAAGCACATCGCACGTACCCACAGTCGTCTCCGCAACGCACGCGTTTGTAGCCCTCGGGTAGATCCGCGTCAGCCTTTGATGTGTTGTACGACCTTCGTTGTTTCGGGGATTTTGGTATAACCAAAGTATCAGAGTTGACAAAATCAGAGTTTTTAGTTGCCGTGCGTTTACGTCCGGATTTCCGCGACAAAGATGAACACAGTGTGAGACTGGAGGAAGATGCGTTCAACGATGACTCGTTGCTCTCTTCACAGCTGTCGTCAATCATCAGCGATGGAGAATCCAGTTCCTCTTGCTTCATGTCAAGGCTTGTGTTCAGACTTGACGAATGGACTTCCTGTACATCATCATCATCGTCGTCGTCCTCCTCATCTACGTCGACAACGCCACCAACACCAGCCTCCCGAGCTTGCTCTGACGTGGCTAACGACCACATATCATTTTTCACCTGCCTTACTGCATCTGTTTCCTGAACATTTGTGGACGACATAACCTTCATATTGTCCAAATCGTTTCGTTTGGTCACCATACTGGTGAAAACAGACGGCTTCAAGTTGAGTGATGAGGAGAGACCGTTATCCTCCCCGGCCGAATCATACTGAGATAAATCTTCGTCTTTATCCAAGCTACTAGTGACCGGCTGAGAGGACATAGACAGATCAACAGGGGCAACAACACCAGGATTCGAACCCTCTCCTTCCTTCCCCTGCTTCATGTTTGCCTCAGACTTTTTAAACTTGAATCCATGTTTGCCAATATGAGCTCTAAGCCTCGCTGGGTCTGAGAACGCCTGGTTACAGTCCAGGCAGTGGTAGTGATCCTTCTTTTTCAGCTTACAGAACGGACGGCCGCAGGTAAGTTCCACGGTGTAGTGCATCCTTTTCTTCAGGTTCGCCCAGCTCAACGGTCCTGAGCCGCTGTTGTCCTGCTGTTGTTGCTGCTGTAGCAGGATGGTGACGGGTGCTGATGATGTCGATGTTGATGTCATGGCGCCAGTTGTCTGTGTTATTGAGCTGGCAGCCGTGACGACGGACGTTGCCATGGAAGCAGGAATGACTTGGAGGAGATTGCTACCGAGAACTCCGCCCTGATGGAGGAAGTGACCCTGCGAGGTCGTGATGATCTGACCCCCGGCCAGGTTTACAAACTGCGGGGCTTGAAGACCTTGCTGCCCCAGCGGGATGATCCCAGTCAGGATGCTGGGTTGTTGCCCTTGAGAGGTCTGCGCTAGCACAGGTATGGAGGTGGGCACCATGTTGGGGGGGAAGGTGAGCAGTGGCGTGCCGGTCGGCGTCTGCAACACTTGTGTGCCTGACACCAGCGGGACATTCATAGGAGACAGGACCTGAGTTGTGCCCCCTGATGTGAGCAGTTGTGATGTCGTTACTGAGCCGGAGGAGACGTTGGCGATCTGCACGCCCAATAGACCCGAGATGGGGAAGAAAGTACCGGAAGACTTCACCACAGTTTTGTTGATGTTATTGTTGTTGTTGTTGCTGTTGTTGTTGTTGTTGGCACTGACGCTGTCAGGAACTGACACAGCGCTGACAACATTTTGGTTTCTGGTTTTGTTTCCAGCTGATGATGGTTCTAACCGTGGGCTAATTTTAGACAAAGGTGCTCCGGCTCGTGATGGTGATGGCGAGGTCAACGTAGATGACGATGATGATGATGAGGACACGGCAGGGGCAATCGGGACATACTGCTGCAGGGCAGTCTTTGTATCCCTGGACGACGCGGACGGCACAGCCGGCGAGGATAAAACGGCTGATGTGACAGTCGGGTGCTTCTTATTATGTTGTGCCATTGTGCTCGGACGTACAAACGAGTAGTCGCAGCGAGGCCGCATGCAGTGGAAGTGACGGTTAATCTGGTTATTATGGCAGTGAGGCCGGCGGCAGTTGACGACCCGCTCAAAGAACTCGAACCCTTCCAAGATGGTGACGTTGTTGTGGAAATCTTTAGCGTGAAGGTTTAGAACATCCTGTCTGTCCGTGGACATATGGCAGAACTTCCTGCCACAATGGTAGTGGCTTGTCCCCAGATATGCACACTGTTCGTCTGGACACATCTCCGAGGGAGAAAATTTTTTGAACCCATTCACGATTTTGCTGTTGTCATCGCATTTCTTATGCAGAAAATCCAGGGTCGAGTCCAAAATTTCTTTCTCCGTGAGGTGAACTTTTGGCACCACAGGCAAGTCGTAGCGAGGATATTTGGGCGGACGACCTCTCCGTTTTTGCAAGGGGTCAAGCTCTACCCTCGAGGCTTGCGCCTGGCTATGGCGACTTTTCCCCGCTGACGCTGTTGTATACTCGTGGATTCTGTAATGCTCCAGACGAGCAAACATCGGACCCACCTGGGGGACCACATGGCTGCAGTTGGTCTGGAGAAGAGAGAAAAATAAAACATTGCTGTATCAAGTGTCACACAGAAATCAAGGAAAGCGAGAAATGAAATTGAAGAGTGTTTTTCCGAAACTCAGTATATACACTTTCCTTGAAAATAGAGTTGGCACCTCTAGAGCACCTTTATCCTATAGACTTTTGTTTTCCAAGCTTGTAGTATTGCCTTGTAGTATTGCATAACTGCGTAGTTTCCTCTATCTTCAACTTTAGAAAAAATATTTGGCTATGTAAGAAGCGTATCAAGCAAGCAAAAGGCTGATTTTCTCAGAACTTCCCAAAGTGTGAGCTCACACCGGCGTCTGTGGTGTAATGGTTAGGCGCTTCGCCTATCACGCAGACGATGTGAGTTCAAGGCCTGCGTGGGGCAGTTGTTTGATGGGAGTATATCTCTGTTATTCTGCTGGAACAGTGTGCCTCTCAGTCCGGGTTGGCCCTGACAGGCAGGGTCGAAGTAGCCCGTCCCTTGAATGACCTTACAGAGTTGCAAGGGACGTTAAGCCAAAACCAAACCAAACCAATTGAACTCACCCAGTTGCAGTGATAATGTGTTTCCTTCCCGTTGAAGGAGCAGTCGTTGTAGGGACACGTGTCCGTCGACTCGACCTTTCGGAACACGAGAGGGGTGATGTTGTCCTGCAGCTCGTGGAACCTGAGAGTGAGATTGGGTTGTTTTGTGGAGGTTTTATGGTATTTTTGCATTGGATAATTTCAGTTTTATAACACTGACAATTGAGAGAGAGCAAGAGAGTGAGAGAGAGATCGACAGATGGTTTCAGTTTCGATGCAGTGTTCTGGCACTACCTACCCTCAGGTGTAAAACCGTAGACAAGACGTGTGGCACAGGTATAACAATACGACTATTTACAGAATAATATAAAGTCATCTTTATTTGTCCCCGAGGGGAAATTCATTTTGCGATGGTGTACAAATACATTTATTTTCATACAAGCG
>JAUKPP010243731.1:0-13432 GCA_032273245.1 Phyllaplysia taylori | reverse complement strand
GCCCCCCCTTTTGACTATTCGGGCGGTCGGTCTCCCGAATAGTCACTTCCTTCAACGAAAATGACAAAGGACGTTGGGTTGTTGTTTTCTTTTGGCTGCCAGTTTTACGCGCCCTTCCCCCCCCCCCCCCCCTGCTCCACTGTAAGGTCATTTAAGAGACAGGCTACTTCGACCATGTTTGTCAAGGCCAAGCCAGGCTGGAAGTGACGAATCCTAGCAAAAAACGCACATCGACCTCAAGTGGGATCGAACTCGGGTCTTCCTCATGACAGGCGAAGAACCTAACCATTACACCACAAACGGCAGTCTGAAAGCATTGTTCTCTCAGAATAAAACAAAACACAAAGAAACAGCCGTCTTTTCTATCAGCCAACAGCTTAAAAATAAAACAAAACCAATGAAGGTAGTCAGCGATCACTACTGATGGATCCTTGACTCGAAACAACTCTTTTGCTTTAGTCATTAAACGGACCGGCGTCTATGGTGTGATGGTTAGACGCTTCTTCTGTCACGCAGAGGGCGTGAGTTTGAGGCCCTCGTGGGGCAGCTAGTTTGATCGAGTATACATGTATCTCCATTTTTCTGCTGGGACAATATCCCTCTCAGCCCGGTTGGCCCTGACAGGCGGGGTTGAAGTAGCCCGTCTCCCTCTTGGTTTGGTTTAGTTACCAGTTTTGCGTCCCCTGCAACACTGTAAGGTCATTTAAGAGACGGGCTACTTCGACCCTGCGTGTCAGGCCAACCCGGACTGAGGGAGAAAAAATACCAGCAGAAAAAAACCCCAGATCTTCCGCGATCGGGGATCGATCTAGGGTCTTCCCGCATGCAAGGCGAAGAGCCTAACCATTACACCACAGCGCCGGTCCCGTCTCTTAAATGACCTTACAGTGTTGCAACGGACGTTAAGCCAAAACCAAACCAAATCATTGAGCGGCTTCCCACAAAGCGCACGATATTTCCATGTCCTCATCAGTCATTTGTGAGTGTGACAGGACAGAGTTTTTAGCAAATGAGAAATTGTGAGTGGTGGTTAGTCTATACACAATTAATTTATCCTCATCGGTCACCGGCGAGTTGAACCGCACCGAGCTTTTAGCAAATGAGAAACCGTTGGTAGGTGGTGGCTTGTTTATACCAAAGAGCTTACAATGTTATTGAGAGGGAAATCTTGCGAGCGGCACTAGTTGATTACTAAAAATACTATGAGCTATGAAGAGGCGCGTGAATACGCAGTCGACCCAGACTAGTATATTAAGACTTATTAGAAATGTGCGAGGCGTCGTGTGATCATAAACTCCTATCATATAATGCGAAGAGGTGGAAGATTGTGAAAACTAGATTCCGGACTTTGTTGATATACATATACATCAATATTTGTAATTAAACGGCAACTTTCTAAATTACCTTATTTAGGATCACATCAGAGGTGTTTAATTATAATGGGAGAAGAAATTGGCCAAGGGGTCTCTACGACAATCACGAAGAGGCGAATGAATACGCAGAGGAGTCAAACTCGAAAAAAATATGCCAAAGGTGCGAATACGCGATATTGCTTCCGTTCAGCACAATTTCTTTTATCTCAAAGTAAATGGGAAATGTGATTGGCAACTAAATGGAAAATAAGCGCGGCAGCACGAGGCGTTGTGCTTCATAAAGAGGGATAAGTTTCAACTCTCGGATTTTTTTCTCTCCGGTTTAAACACAATAATTTATCCTCATCAGTCATTGGCGAGTCCGTGGGAGATGAGAAATTACTGTAAGTGTGTGTGGGGGGGAGGGGGGGAGGTGAGAGGGGGTGTAGTTTACGCACAATTTATGGATCTAATAAGTCTTTTTTTTTTCCAACACGCGGCAATCTCAACATTCTTCTAAAATAGACGAGTAAGCTTACAATACCGGTACTTGTGACTCAGATCCATCTTGCATTTTCTATTGCTTTTCCTTACCAAAATACATGTTTTTGGGCTCATCCAATATATCCATCTCTTTGTCTGTCCGTCTTTCTATCTCTGTGTGTATACATGTATTTATTTACGTTGTCTATCTAACCAGCGCTGTGGTGTAATGGTTAGGCTCTTCGCCTGCCATGCGGAAGACCCGAGTTCGATCCCGAAAGCGGACAATGTTGCGGTTTTTTTCTGCTGGTATTTCAAGTATTTGTTTCCCTCTCAGCCCGGGTCAGCCCTGACAAGCAGGATCGAAGTAGTCTGTCTCTTAAATGACCTTATAGTGTTTCAGGGGACGTAAAACTGGTAACCAATCAAACTGTTAACCTATCTATCTATCTATCTATCCATTTATTAATCTATCTATCTATCCGTCTATTTTCGTATCGGTTTATCTACCTGTGAATCTATCTATAATATATCTATCAGTCAATTTACATGTAAACTACGTGTATCTACGAAGGCTATCTCTCTCCCCATGACATTTGTGCTCCGTAATTAGAAACCATTAGCAGCCTATTCATGTCAATATAATTATCATACATTCGTGCAGGTTGTGTAGGCTTCTTTGTGCTTGTCTTCAGCTAGGTTTCTCCTGATTCGCATAACGCATTCATTTATAGGGCCTACCAATAATACATGTACGGGGGCTCTTGTGTTCTAGGGGTAATGGTGTTTGCTTCTTATGCCAATGTCGACTGCCTTTCTTCTCTTCTCTTCTTCGTTGTCTACTCCTTCTCTTTCAACCACACCACTGGTCTTAGGGTAGATCAGGACGAAAAATCTCGGAGGCCCGTGTGCATGTTAAAGATCCCTTGGTGGATGAAACCGAATAGAGTAGGCCTATATTAAGCTGCCACCCGGGCAAAATTCACAATAAATTCCTACCCAAACCTTTTGAAATAGTTCTCGGTGCCAAAATGACTTTAAAGAGTCGATGGAGGCATAAAACCCCAACTAACTAACCAAACAAACAAACGATACCAATATAATGTATATTATACACTCCAAACATCATGAGATTGAGAGGACATCGTGTGGTGATCATGTTATTCCCCGTTTTCTGGTGAGTATTTTCATGAACAATGTTATCTCCTGTATAGATATTATATTATTATTATTATCATTATTACTATTATTATTATTATTATTATTATTATTATTATTATTATTATCATTATTATTATCTTTATTATTATTATTGTTATTATCATTATTATCACTATCATTGTTATTATCATTATCATTGTCATTATTATTATCATTATTATGTAGGCTACTTTCTGTTCTAGTGCGTTCTCCTTACCAGATGCTGTTTGTGTAGAACGTCTGATCGCACGATAGGTGAAGAGCCTAACCATTACATCTCAGGTGCCGGTGGGTATTCTGTACTCCTTAGCCTGATTCTGTTACTTAGGCCAATAAGACTTTTTGTTTTACGACAATAAAAAAAGAGGATTCAAGCTTGTCTTTAGAGTGGACTGCTTTTGTTGCTTTGTTTCTTTTTATCGCGTTCTTGAACGGTTTGAAGAAAGATGGTTGTTGTTATTGTTCCAGCGGCTGTTAGGCTTTTGCCCATCTTCCTGGTGCCATGTTGAAGAAGTTGCAGGTGAGCTTTAGTTGTTTGGAGGGTCCATACAGGGTGCTGGGTATGGATGGGGTGTAGGAAGGAAGCGCTCCTGTTTGAAGAATAATGCAAAAGATTCTCTGTCCAACCCTTAAGCTACACCTGGTTCATTTCATTATTAATATATCTGTTTGCCCCATTCATAGAACAATTTTTTTTTAAAACTATTGTCTAAAACAGCAAAAGAAACTTGTTCCTCTCTCTAAAAAAATGATTTTTTTTTAAAAAGCAACTTCTTTTTCTATTTAACAGTTTTTTAAAGACATAATAGATCTAAAAAAAAAATGTAAGACTATTTTATAAATTTTTTAAAATATTTTTTTTAGATAAAGCATAACGAAATAATATACTCCACTTTCTTAGGCTCTATTCAACGTTTTACCAACGCACTTTGCATTTGATGTACCAACCATCCAAAATGCAGTGCTATAGGCTAACGACTAAACGGGTCCTCGGTCACTTAATGGTAGGTTTCTATGCATTTTTTCTACATGTATTTATTTGGCCTTACTGCACGCCTGAGGGGTGAAATGTGTGTGGGGGGGGGAGAGGGAGAGAGAGAGAGAGGGGGGAGAGAGAGAGAAAGAGAGACAGAGAGAGACAGAGAGAGAGCCGTTGTCACTAACATCACGCCGATCAATGATTGCGAAGAAGACAAGCGGTCAACATCGGTTGTGATCCAGGGGAAACAACTTATGGTATTACAGTGCTTGAATGTTATATCTATGGTTATTTCCCTTTGACTGACTGGCCTTTCCAACACCCTAAAAATCTAAAAAAGAATCCTGAGAGTGAAAAATTACAATGGATCTTCGTCCTGTGTGGAATAGAGTTTGAATCGTATGGATCTTACATACACAGTATCAAATGTCTTTTCTCAGCCATGCAAAAAGCCCACACATAAATTATTATTCATCATAAATTGTAGGCTTACTTGTAGCCTACATGATGGTGTGTTTTTTCATTTCAATTTTTCATCGTAAAATGCATGTATGGAACTCAATACTAAATCGTGTCATCAACGACAATAGATTACAATGAACTTGTCCTGTCCACCCACTCATCCCCTCACTTAATAATCAAAATAATAATAATAATAATAATACAGGGTGTGTTTTTTATATTGATCGGTTCTAAACTGAAATAACTCAAAGACGGTAAGAGATAGAAACATTCTGTTTTCAAACATTTAATCCTCTTCCATTTAGGTTTTTTCTGGTACCAGGATCGTCCAATTTCATTGACAGACTGCGCGATAGAGCCAGTTTTCACAAACAGACCACGATTTTTAGCGCGCAGAAATGACGTTGATCTTGTATTTCACAAGACCGTCTTGTGTGTTTACACCACAGGTCACACGGCTCAGTTCTGAGAAAATTCCAACTGGGCATAACAAGAAAAGCACAATCCAAAACTCAATCAGAGCTTGGTATCGAAATTTGGTAGAAATTGGTCACGTGAATTGCTATGACAATAAGGACAGCAAGAGGTCAATTTCCGAATAGCATTGTGCCCATGCGATTAAAAAAGACGAAGTCCTTAATGTGATACACTGAGAAACATACATCGCTCTCTAACTCTAAACAATAAAACACACATTTCTTTTTCGTAAGACATAAAACCAGAGCTTGGTAGACACACGAGCGTAAAGCCCATACAAGCAAAGAAAGCAGTGCTTGCCCCATCTTTTTGACCGGCAGAAAAATGTATAATATATAATTTCCCTATTAAGCCATTTTTTTTATTTGCTTGCTCTTACTTAAAGAGGACGCTTCGCCCCTGGGTAGACATCATTCTGTTGGAAAAACAGTTTTAACCAACTTTTTATTGGCTTACGATGGTTCCTAACAGTCCTCTCTTTGGTATACCAGTGCGTGGTTTTGACGCCATGACCTAAAAAGGGCTACGTTCCGCTAATTCCATTTTGAAATGCCTTCTCTTTCAACATAATTTTATCAAGTAGCCCAGACAAAACTTAAATGGTCACTGAATAATGTGCAAAAAAGCGTTTACTTTTATCTCTAATCATTTTAAAGTTGTTCAAGTTTAGAATCGATCAATACAAAATAAAAACACCCTGTCCTGTAGATTGCATTTATATAACGCATTTCCCCCGCTCGAATGCATGCTCTATGCGCATTACAATCCCAGCAGACCAAGTCATTCAGAAACCTCAATTTCCTGGGAAGCATATTATACAGTGCAAGCTGCTAATTTACAGGCCCTAAAGCACTAACATACGGACAAGATCGTTTGCTTTCTGTACCCATTCACACTTGGGTAGAGTGAGGAAAATTTGTGTAAGTACCTTTCCCAGTGACACAACGTCAGGCCCAAGCTGGGATTCGATCCCGCAACCTTCCGATTACGAGTCCGCAGCCTAATCACTGGACTACCGACGCCACACTTACTCTCTTTTTCTCTCTCCCTCTCAGTCTCCCGTCCGGCCACTCTACGTTTGCTCTCTGTCCCACTGAGCTCACTGACTCTCAGTACACACCTATGTAATACATGTATGTTGGCATACAAAACCTCAGTACCTGTAATTGCTTATTCAACGGGATCCCCTTTGAATAACCCGGCACCAGGTGCTAATGCTATTGATAGCATGTATGATATGATGGTGCAATCGCAATGGTAGGCTGCTACGCTCCACTAACTAGGCCTATAGGTGGCTTTTATCTATGATAACGGATTTAGGAAACTGTCAGCGGCAAAAACAAAACACATTTTTTTTTCACGAGGGTGGGTTGAAATACTTGAAAGGTATCTCTTTAAAGTCTATAATAAAAAATATATATTATAAACCTTTCTCATGGAATAACACGAAATTTGCAGACAGGATAAAGGCTCAAACCCTTTTCTCCGGTACCAGCACAAAAAATGAGAAGGCAAATTTTTTTTTTTTCTTGGCATAGGCTACCAATGTCATCATGACCAGAACCAATCAATCGCGTTACGAGTATGTGTGTGTGTGTGTGTGTGTGTGTGTGTGTGTGTGTATATAGTGTCAAAGACAACCCAGGCTGAGAGGGACACAGCATCCCAAGAGAGGGAGGGGGTGGGGGTGCGTTAATTCCGCGAGGGGATGGAACTGTCATCTTCTGCGTGATAGGAAAGTAAACTACATGTAGAAAGTTTCCAACACGCTATGTGGATCGATTGATTTCGACTTATGAAATGCTGTCACAATATTTTGTTATGACATGCATGTATTACTGTATCATGCATGCCTTGGCACACACAAAAGCAGCGCATAAACACAAATACAAACTATAGGAACATCTGCTCGTCATAGAGATTGCACATTATAATAATATATATATCTGTCGTGCTCCTGTTTTCACGATGTGTTCCTTTCTCGTGCACCTAATGGAAAACTAAGATTAAACCATGTGTTCCTATGCCTTCTTAGGATCGCGAAAACGGGAGCCACAATGATATTACACATATATGGACAATAATTATTACATAGCCTATATGATGTACCAGTTATACAGATTTCACAAAGGCTCACTGTGTTGAATTTGATTTTCAAGTTAATTGGACAGTAGGACACTTGTCTGAACATTTCAAAGAGATTTAGCGAAATTTTAATCAAGCTGTTGTTCTGAGTATGAAGGGTGAAACTAAAAATGTATGCGTATTCATTGGTCTTACGGGCGTCTGTGTAATGGTTATGCGCTTCGCCTATCACACAGAGGACGTGAGTTCGAGGCCCACGTGGGGCAGTTTGTTTGATCGAGTATATCTCCGTTTTCTGCTGGTACAATGTCCCTCTCAGCCCGGGTTGTCCCTGACAGGCAGGGTCGAAGTAGCCCGTCCCTTAAATAACCTTACAGTGTTGCAAACCAAACCAATCAAATGCAACTTGTGAGGTATGACCATGATGCTGGTGTCGTTTGCAGAGAGGAGTTGCTCATTTCTTTTTATGACCTATGTGTTTATTTTCATCTCATTCTCTGTGTAGATCATTGAAACATACCAAGGCATGATAATACTACATGTTCATGTATCAACAATATACAGATGTTTGAAATGGGAAGTAACAAAGAACTGTGTGTGATGGTTTTGGTTTTTACGTCCCTGGGAGCACTGTAAGGTCTTCCATGAGGCGGGTGACCAGTACCAGTAGCCTATTTCGATCCGGCCTATCTGATTGTGGTTGTTTTGGCCTTTTTTTTTTTTTACATAATATACACCCTTTCAAAACCATAAGGTCAGCTAAGGGGGGGAATACTTCGACCCCCTGGCAACAAATAGGGCTGACTGGGGTGCAATATCACAGCAGAAACACGAAGATGTTCATTCATTGTGAGGATCAAACTCTAATCTTTGGCGTGACAGGCGAAGAGCCTAAATATTACACCACAAAAGCAGGTTATCAATTGTTTGTTTGCTGACTGTAGTTTAACACCCTTTACAACGCAAACAAGTGTAAGGTCCTTTAAGAGGCAGGATCTCTTCTTAATTTTATTTTACATCATCTACTCCGATTGGACAGGTGTCAAGGTAACGAAAACTCAGGAAAAACACGTTATCCAGACTAAGAGAAAGGGTTTGGTTTGGAATGGGTTTTTTTTTTCCGTCCCTTACAATAAGTTACAACACCATAAGATCATTCAAGAGACGGGCTTGCAACTTCCATACCCCACAGTGTCAGGGACAACCTGGGCTGACAGGGTTGGATCCAAGCATAAAGATGCAGATGCCCACACCCATGTAGGGATCGTGCTCTGTATGACGGTCAAGGAGCCTTATCATTGCACCACAGACGGCAGAAAGAAGGGGTTTGTCATCCTACAAAAACGGCAATAATAATGGATTCCATTTATATAGCGCATATCCTAATTACTGGCTCTATGCGCTTTACAATACCATTGATCGAAATGACAGTTGGGAGAATAACCGTTACACCCCCCCCCCCCCCCCCCCTCAAGAACCAATCCCAACGAAGAACTCAAAGCAATGCATTTGAACATTGGTGAAATTCTGGACAGTGATGAAATTTATTGAGTTGCTTTTTTCCTGTTTTCCATTTCGACTTTCGCTGACAGTACAGTCGAAGTCGCCTGTCTCTTAAAAGACCTTTCAGTGTTGCAAGGGACGTAAAACTGGTAACTAAACCAAACTGAGACTTCACAAATATAAGTAAACAACAGTGTACAACATCTGGATAGATTAAAAAATTTATTGATGTATATGGTCGATATGGAGTGTTTGCATATAATATTGTGTGTAAACAGAATAACATTTTGTTTATTATTGATACTTCACCCACCACTCCTTATCTGGAGAAATAAACCAGTGAACACGTGTTGTGACATTTATGATTCAGATCTTATCGTAAAAAAATTAGAAACCAGTTGGAAAGGTAAGAAACATATTCTAAAGCTTTTCTCGCTTCTATGAATTGGAAGATCTTTGAGAACAATAAAGAGTACTCCAGGGAAGCCAACCGAACACCATAAAATTTACTGGACTTTTGCAGCAGCGTAAAGTATGCTTGTCCATTTTCACAATCTCATAAAACGGAGCAAGCAAACAATAGGGCCTACCGTACTTCTTAAAATAACACAGAAGTTAATAAATGCCAAAGAAATTTATGGATTTCCGTAAATTTATGGAAAATTGGCATCCCTGGGGTGCATCATGTATCACATAACAGTTTCAAAAACATTTCTTTCTTGAAATGAAAAGTCCATGTGCTGTGCAAACAAATGCCAGTAAAATCATGGCATCAATAACAGAGTAGTATTATATTATATACACAGAGAATATACAGTGTCAAGCTTGAAATTAGTTAATTAATTTAATTAATCAGACATGCAGCGGAAAATAAGAATGTTATCGTCAAACTGATCCATTAAAGTAAAGCAAATCAGCTGTCTTGTTTCCCTTGGGTCCTTCAACATTGGAATGTGAAGTATTTCTGGTCCACAAAAAGTTGTGTTAGTTTAACATGAGAATGTAAGGCAAACAATCAAATTGTCCTTTTTGCAGCAACACAGAACAACAGAAAAATTTGCGCACGTGGTATAAGAAGCTTTGATTGAAGATCTTGATCAGAAAAAAACTATAATAAGAAAAATGATTGCAAGAAACTACACCTTTGACCCAACTATCATACAAAAGTTTAAAATAATTTAAAATTGAAATAAATATTTTAAAAAACCACCAAAAAAAAACCCCACCCATCTTTTTGTATTTTGCGTCTAATGAAAAAATAGGTCGTTGGTGTGCAGCCAAAAATTTCCTACCGCATGAGCAGAATACTTAAAGCATGCGCATACTGTGGCAGTGGAATGCAGACTTGCGTACTCTAGCAAGAACTTCAACTATTCTGCCTTGCATTAATGATTCAACAGGTATTGGCTATCAATGCATTAACATCATGTCAAATAAGAGAGTACAAAAATAGAAAATGTTGACAAAGCTGGCTACTATTGAATTCTGGGCTTCTTTCAGAGTCCCAAAGTGGTGATAGGGCTGACTATAAGAACTTTAAGGTAAAAAAAACAAAAAAAAACAACCAAATTTTTCCTTATTTGAAAGAAAAATAACAATTAAAAAAAAAGAAAGAAAAAGAAAAACTTGTTCCTGCATAACAAAAATAAAACATTGTTTTATCAGCGTGGTCATGGTTTATGTGCCCTGAAATGGTTAAAGGATTTTTATGAGGAAGAAACTCCAATTCCACAGTGTCCCTCTCTGACCAAATAGTGTGGCTAAACATGAGAGCTCGTTAACACAACCCACGGTTCACGAATGCCTCCATCAGGATTCAAACCAAGGCCAGTGGCCAGGTAAGCATTAGCACTAACGACCGACAACCAAACGTCCCACCCCCAACAACGTTGTGACTATGGGCAAGAGGATTGTGCAAATTAAAACATATTCATAAAAAATAGTAATAAACTGAATATCTAGCGTGGAGAAGCAATAACAAAGCAATTATTCGATCAAATAAAAATAAGACGTGGAGCTTGAGACTCGGGAATGGAAGAGCTGAGATAGCCGGATCAATCCATCCATCACTGAGCTTCATCCTCTTTCTTGCCATACTTGAGGATTCTGGTAAACTCCAAGTAGTCAAAGTTGCCCTTCTTGATAGGTGCGTCCCTGTACATTTCATCCACCTGTGGAGAAAAAAACAAAAAACTTTCATTAGTAACGCGATATGTCAGCATTGGCTGCATAGGTTTGGGATTTAGTTTTACATCCGTTGCAACACTGTAAGGTCATTTAAGAGATGGATACTTCAACCCTACCCATCATGGCCAACCCAGGCTGAGAGAAATAGATCCCAATAGAAAGATACAGACACTCGTCCCCAGACAGGAACCTTACTCAAGTCTTCCGCATGATTAACAATGATAGGCAAACGGCCTGATCATTACACTACAGATGCTGGTCTGGCTGCATACTCTAATAATTTTTTTCATTGTGTTCAAGTTACCCACATGTATTATTGATATGAAGATAAGGACAGAAAACAGATGGTTGGTGGGGTAGTTCTGCAGTAACTCTCCCCCTGAAAGGTCTCTTACTAAGGGAATTCTGAGCAGCTGTTGCCCAGGAAAAATTTTAGTGAATCATTCACGATTCAAACCCATAACAGCACTTATATAAGGGGCTACTCTCAAGCAAAGATGTCACCATCCAAGAGTAAAACAGATGTCAAAGCGTAATTTTAAAAACAAAGAAAAGCGAAGTTACAAAGTTGCTCAACCCTTACATTCTTGAACAGAAAGTAAAGCACTGTTATGTAATTTCAGTGAAAAAGGTTTCAGTGTAAAATTCTGTTGTCACATCTACTACTGATTGTTTGTTAGTTGATTTTGGTTTTATGTCCGTTGTAACACTACACTGTCAATTAAGGGGTGGGCCACTTCAACCCTGTCTGTCAGGGCCAATCCGGGCTAAGGACACAACATCCCAGCAGAGAATACTGAGATGCTGATGCAGCGTTGAGATCAAACTCCTATCCACTGTGAGATATATCAAGAGCCAAACCAAAACATCACAGACCCCTGTTTTACTCCTGATTGCCATTGCCGGTAATTTCTTTGTAATGAAACCTAAATAAGTTTACGGTGGACTGCAGACCAGATTCAAACCTGTTAGCTCCCATTTAAATTTGGTTTTCAGTAAGAACATTACAATAGCCATACAATCAACATAATAAACTGTTTACAGGAGTGATACACACATAGTATGTAAGATAACAAATATTAGTGATAAATGGCATAGAGTGCATCAAAAGCTATACCCCCCAATTTTGGATTCATCACCTTTGCATAATGAAATGCAACAAAATTTTTGTGTTTCTGGCAATGCCTCATTACATGGGTTCCACTGTTCATGTGTCAATAAAATGTCTCTATCATAATAAAGACAGCCAACACTTTGCAGAAAATTTAAGTAAGTTTGGACAGCACTCAACATTAAATTATTTCGCTGAAGAGAAATAGCTGACTGGACCACTGAAGCGTCAATAAAACCGATAGCAAAGGTTTGCTTAGTACAGAAGCTTGCCTGCATCACGTACCTCATCTTCTGTAAATCTGTCACCCATTGTCGTCAGCAACTCCCTGAGACGTTCCTCTGGAATCACACCTACATTGATAAAAAAAAAAAGAAAAAAAGAAAACACTGTCAGTTTGCAGGGCAAATTAGGAAATACTTTTATTAGCTTTGAATCACTATACAACAGGTACAGTGAAGAAATGCAGTTGTTCACTGTTTATCATGTTTGTTTGTTTTTTGCCCCTAGTAACACACTGTGAGGTAAATTTGTTAGGCAAGCTACTTCGGGCCTGCCTATCAGTGAGTGACACGGCCAACCCAGGCTGAGAGAGATAAATCTGTCAAACACAAGGATTGAACTCCTGCCTTCTAGGTGATTGGTGAAAATCCTAACCATCACACCATAGTCTGTTCACTACACTCATCCCCAGATCAATGAGCCTTATCTCCAAAAACGTTTAAAAACATTAAAAAACACGGGAGATCAAACCTCATCAAGGGTAAAAAAAAAAAAAGCCACGCGAAGGTTCACATGTATGCTATTGACAAAAGTTTTATCGCTGCTACAGGGCTCTCAGTAAAAAACGTTCAACCCCTGAACTTTGTGGGAGAATCGCGAAAGATGAAACAAAGTGCACAAAAGTACAAACATTGTAAAAGGAAGAGCAAGAAAACGAGCACTGAAAGGATTCATAAGTAAACACAGCAAAGTATATACAAAAGAAAAGCCAAAGCAGCAGTCTGCCACCACTGCAGATATAAAGAAAGCTGCCTTAAAACACTCACAGAAAAGCCCTGACAGCCCTGAATTAATAAAGGTTTATACTACACAACTTTATTATGCACTCATTCCACAACCGGCGATCTCAGCCCCGGATTTTCTCCAAGACGCGAACCCCGGATTTTCGCGGATCCACGGAAGTCTGAGAGCCCTGCTACGATTCTAACATGGGATTTTTCAAAATGCAACGAACTGCATGCTTAAGGAAAAAAACATGAAAGTTTCAATAACATGCCACAATAAAGAAAACAGTCCCCCTGGGCCTCAAACTTGCAAACTGCTAGATGATATTTTGCGGACCCTACTTAGCATCAAAGTTTGCTATTCTCACAAGAATATATGAAACTGATGACTTCACACACAAGAGACACTATAACTTCATAACGGACCAATGTATTTAATTTTCTTTTTTAAAATCTACTCTATTACACTTCATATTCTATCAGAGATGGCAACCGTTTTGCTACAGACATAATTGGTTTGGTTTGGTTACCAGTTTTACGTCCCCTGCAACACTGTAAGGTCATTTAAGAGACGGGCTACTTCGAC
>JAUKPP010243720.1:0-13002 GCA_032273245.1 Phyllaplysia taylori | reverse complement strand
GGGGGGGGGGGGGGGGGGGGGGGGGGGGCGGTTCTGCTGGTATTTTCTCCCTCTCAGCTCGGGTTGGCCCTGACAAGCAGTGTCGAAGTAGCCCGTCCCTTAAATGACTTTACAGTGTTGAAGGGGAAATAAAACTGGTAACCAAAAAAAACCCAACTCAGCCCAGTTTGACAGGCAGGGTTGAATTTTCCAATCTCGTAAACGACCTCACAGTGTTGCAAAGGATGTAAAATTGTGATTACCAAACCAAATCACAAGTCAAAATGGGTAGGAGTAGTAATAACAAAAGTACATGTATATAGCCTATTTTTACTGAAACTTTATACAATCGACTCAGCTTATGCCGAACCCGTTCGAGTTGAACTTTGGATGCATTAATCATTTTTGTACCCACTTATGACATCGAGCATCCTGTTGTGGGTTGTACATGTTTGTTGACATCATGTCTAACACCAGTGTCAACAAAATAGTGATTTTTTAAAGCTGTTCTTGTTGTTGCTTTTTTTTCTTTCTTTTTTTTTTTTTTGGGGGGGGGGGGGTGGGAGGGATTCGATGGCAGAGCGGCAGTGCGCCTGCCTACAGACGAGGAGATCCCGGGTTCGAATCCAGGGAGGTTCACCAGGATTTTTTCCGAGTTTTCATGGCCCTGACCCCCGTCCTGTGAGAGTCCTGCCTCGTAAATGACCTTACAGTGTTGCATGGGGTGTTAAACCAGAACTAAGCCATAGTTTGTTTGTTTTTGGGGGTTTAACGTCCCTTTATTTAACCCTCTAACTCTTAAGTTTATTATATCATTCAATGTTTTCAAGACAAGTCAATTTTGAGGGCACAGTTTGACCCAAACTTTAAGGAGAATATTATGATTTATTCGAAGGCACCAAGCCCATTACAAACACTTCACTGAACAATACAGATTGATTTGGTTTGCTTGCAACACTGTAAGGTCATTTAAGAGACAAACTACTTCGTCGATCCCGAGCGTGGACGATCTGGGGGGGTTTTCTGCTAGGATTTTTCCCTCTCAGCCCGGGTTGGCCCTGACAAGCAAGGTCGAAGTAGCCAGTCTCTTAAATGGCCTTACAGTGTTGCGGGGGACGTAAAACTGGTAACCAAACCAAACTAAAACGACCTAGCAGAAGAAAACTCAAATCATCGACTTGTGGGATCAAACTCGGGTTTTACCCCATCATAAACATTGTGATAAACTTCGAATTACATGTATGTCAACTAGAGTGCAGATTTGGCCCAAACAAATTTTCTTGAACTTAAAATTTCAATCATATCACTTTAAAAGCTATTACTATTACCAGGGCACAATCTTCCCAGAAAGTGCTTTTTAAATTATTTTTTTTCACCGTTTACTACCTCTATGCATTTCACTAAGCATGAATTTCTGAACACCTACATGTAGTTGGGAAAATGCAAGGTGGGATGGTTTTCATGGCATTAAGTAGCCCGTCTGTGACAGGCTGTCCATCAAGGCCAGTGGTTCTTGGACATCTACGTATATATATATATATACATATATTGATATACTGCTACACGGGTCATAAAGTGTAACTTGACCTGTACACGATGGATTTCGTGACATAATATTATAATGAAGGGTTTCTGACAAAACACTGTAATGAAGGTTGTTATTTTACACAACATTATACAATGTACATTGTTGTATTTACAGTTACGATGTATTTCACTCGTCATACAATTTTATAGCAACAACAAAAAAATCTCTAATGACATTAACTTTATTAATCATGGGTTCTCAAGCATTTTACTGAATGAATATATTCCAGCCTCTTTTCCCTTTTTTTTTGTTTGTTTGTTTGTACAGCCTTATTTTTCAATGTAACAAACAAGGGCATCAATGAAGTTTTTAGCATTTTCATGGGTGAAAGCTTGCCGGTATATTCCGGTTTTTGAGAGTTTCGTCAAGTTATCTGCACGTTTGAATGAACATGAGGGCGTAACTTACCAACAAAAGGGAATGATTGTGTGGCGCTCTCAAGTGATAAATTACGAATGTTTCATTTTGGTGGTGGAGCCTGCCCGTTTTTAAACTGTCGGATGTAGACCTGAACAAAAAGAATGAGATATCGAGCATTAAGTATCACACTGGTGTCTTTTTGCCAGTTTTCATTCGTTCGAAATTTTATTTCAGGTTTAGGCCTTTGAACTTGCTTTCACCCATGCATTTTGGCTTTTTTTTATTTTGCATTTTGTCAAGAAATCCTTCACATAATATGTCCCATCCAGACACGGTATACCGACAACAGGCTGACTTATCTTATTATCACTATTAAATTGTAGACCTATTACCTTTTTTTTTTCAAGTTTTGCCTAAAGCATGAACCCAGGAACAGCCACTCCCGAGGAGGATAACGTTTTCATTACAAGACCACCATGTAGGCAGTCACTGAGTTACAGCCATTTTAAGTCCTTTTCTGGGCTTTTTGTGGCTTAATCACACTTCACGTGGCCATTGCTGAAATTATTTGGTTTTGGTTTTACGCTCCTTATAAACTTATACCATAATGTAATACTGTAAGGTCATTTCAGTAGAGGCTGGTACATCCGACCTACCGGTCAAGGCTACCCAAGATGAGAGGGACTCAACATCATAGCGGAGAGATGGAGATGTTCACCAGGGCTGTGGTATAAATGGTTAGGCTCTTCACATGTCGTGCAGAAGACCCGATTTCGATCCCGAGCACGGGCGATCTAGGTTTTCTCCGCTGGGATGTTTTCCCTCACCCCAGGTTGGCCCTGACAGGCAGGGTCGAAGTAGCCCATCTCTTAAATGACCTTACAGTTTTGCAGGAGGCGTAAAGTTGGTTACCAAACTAACCAAACCAGAGATTTCGCCAACTATGGAGTTTGAACTCCCCTCTGCATGGTAGGCAAAGAGCCTAACCATTACACAACAGACGCCAGTCTGAAACTTAATTGAAAGGAGTAGCCTACTGTATAATTAAAACTATTGCAGCAGAAATTTCCCTTTTCCCCCTTGTTTCCAAAGGACAAATTGAAGGCTGGGGGCAACACTCAGTCAAGCGACATTTTGCAATTGTATAAATTATAGGCGACCTCCAAAAACTTATTCTTATTTATGAATTTCTCCAGTGCTTTTTAATTTTTGTTTATTAATGATGTCCAGTCAAGGGAGCTCATGTTTTGACACAGGCCTGATTATTTTCATCAATTTTATCGAAGAAAATATGGTACCATTTTCGAAAAACTGGTGCTTGCATGAGTGTTGGGTTTTGGTTTAACGCCCCATGCAACTCTGTAATGTAATTTATGAGGTGGGGTCTCCGAATTTTACATCCATCTCCGAAAGGACGAGGGTCAGAGCCATGAAAACTTCGAGAAAGTCCTGATGAACTTCCCCGGATTCGAACCTGGGACCTTTTTACCTGCTTTACTGCTTGGCCTACGACACCCTTCCTGAGTGTTGAAACCAGCCGAGGAGATTCAAACTAAAAACAAAGAATTAAACAAAGGGAAAACAATGAGAAAGCAGAAGATAGAATATTTTTATTCTCCGACTAGCGTGAAGTCAGGTTATCAACTCATCATGTATGCATGCATCAAATATCAATCAAAACTGAATGTACAGACATCAAGGAAGCCTAAGCCAGCCTGGAGAAGAAGAATATGTGCATTAGAGCTCTCCTGTGCATTAGAGGTCTTCTGTGCAAATCACCATTGACACACTTAGCTTGGTTTGGTTTGGTTGCCTGTTTTACGTCCCCTGCAACACTGTAAGGTCATTTAAGAGACGGGCTACTTCGCTCAGAGCCAACCCGGGCTGAGAGGGAAAAAATCTGAGCAGGAAAAAACCTCAGATTTTCCGCACTTGGGTCTTCCGCATGATAGGTGAAGAGCCTCACCATTACACCACGGTGCAGGTAGTTGAACTCTGTATGAGTTAATTTTCTTTTCAGCAATATCTCAGGACTTCCGAAAGTGGAAATATCCCAGTTTGAAAAAGCACTCATGATTTTCAAATATCTGCTAATGAAAGAAGCAAGATGATAATAAAAAAGAAGAAGAAACCAGAACAAATTCATCTTTAAGCCACTTGTCAAAGTCAATGATCAATCATCTAAAGTAAAAAAAAACCCACAAAAAACTATCATTACTTTTTCAAGCTGTCCAATGGAAAATGTTTCCAAAGTAGATCAGACTACATTTTCAGAGATATATTTCATACCATCTAAGTAGCCTACATGCAAATGAGATACCAAGTCAAGATAGAAGGTCAAACTGATCCTGGAGAAAATGGGGAAAATGAGACTCTAAACTGGAATTGAAACCATCTGCTGAACAAGGATCACATCCAGACTGGAAAAAAAATCAATTTAAAAAGGAAAAGAAGGAAAAACATCCAGACTGACAAAGGCTTTCCGAGTTGTACAGACAAAACAAAACAACATTTAAAAGAAACCATTGAGAAAAGACATCAAGACATAAAGAATAGGATGCATGGAAATCACAGGTTATACATACAATAATGGAGGTCACAATCATTACTAAATTACTATGAAGAAATCATAATCCTACTGCGGCCAAGATCTTTTTACTTCTTTAATTTTGGCTTCCAACAAAAATTGTTCAATCCTTTTAAAAGTTTTCAGTCTATAAACAATTTACTCCTGATGTAATTTGTTTGTGGAAAAAATATCTTTCATCACGATCACTGGCAATTTTCTCAACAAAAAGAACATCGTATCACATGAACATCTGTTAACAGTAGAAAATTATGACAAATACATAAAATAATCCCGAACTCCACAACAATTTTCCTCTTCAGACTCCAAATTGAATAGCGATTTTCCAAAACTTCGTATTTGCATTTCCTTGAAAACAGAATTACCACCTCTAGATGTATCTTTATCTTATAGACTTTTGTTCTCAAAGGTTGAGGCGGTGCAAAACCCCATAGCTTCCTCTATTTTCAACTTAAGAAAAAATATTATTTTGCTAAACATGTATCTAATATGAGAAGCTAATCAGGCAAGCAAAACGGTTGATTTTCTCAGAACTTCCCAGAGCGCTAATAGTACTACCCAGTTTTGGAAAAACACTCAATTTCAACGCAAAGTACTTGAGGAATCACCTATTGCCTTCTGCAAACATAAAACTGACCTCACAACAAAAATCTCTTTGATGATGATTCAACAGAAATTTCACGGTCATCAAGACAATCATGCAGTACAATGTTAATGAGACAGAGGAAAATTCGTTGTAACTTCGAAGAGGTGCTGAAACTAATGGCCTTGACATTTAAAGCAGTCACTGTTCTCAGAGCTGAATATACTCAACATCAAGCAAGCAATACGCTACAAGCTAGTGTCACCAAAAAAAAAAAACCTAAGGAAAAATGCAAGTAAATACATAGCATAAGCACCTTTACAAACAGCCTAGAGTATCAATTTGTTGTTCATTTCACTTAGGGGCGCATTGGCATAAATGCATAATTTCACTACAGCAATTTTTAGACTTTCTCAAAGTTTTAGGCGCTCTTTGATTTCCTACTGTTTAAAAAAGACAAAATCCCAACTGCTAATAACTCCAAACTATCAATACGCTGCTTTAGGAAAACACAGATATAATGCATAAGTATTTTCCCCATGGTGAGGATACCCAAAACTGCAAATTTTGATGTATTTAATGATTGCCTATTTGTGAAATGGGCAATAAATTTATCAAAAAGACTTCGACGTCACATCCTCTGCATGAAAGGCGAAGTGTCTAACCATTACACCACAGACGCCGTTGCCTTAAGTTTAGTGCTCAAAGACAAACGACTCTACTTGGGATAGACAGCCAAGAGTTTCATTGTGCTTATCATCCCAAAAGCATCCTCTATGCTCTCGTTTGAAAATATTTTTTCTCCTTTCATAAGTTTAAAGATGAATTCTTTGCAAGAGTTTAACAACGTTCATTACTGGCACAATCCCATTTTGTAAGCAAAGCACGATTTAAAAATTATGCTTTTGTGTAGTATCACATGGAGAAAATAATCACACACTCATCTCCGTATCCACCATTTTGTAGTATAAAATATTGTATTCGTACAAAAAAACAAATAATTCTTGAAGTTAAAACAAATCATTTCCTTTTTAATAAATAGAACAACTTTTTAGAAATAAGAGAAATGTTATTTGTCATGTGGTACGTCTATACATCGCATTGAGCAAATTCCCCATTTCAGCTCTGCTCCTATTTCTGTATAAAACTGAGGTAAAGTAAAGAAAGCAAAAATCTAGAGAGGGCTAGTCATCTACATCAAAAGCAGCATAAAGTATAGGAGAGCCTGTCACTCACCAACATCTACCAGTTACATTATACATCCTCCATACAATATCAAAACAAAAACACCTAACGAGAACTTAAATGAGAAAAGAGAAGATAATATGCATAAAAAAGTTAAAACAAAATTGAAAGTTTCTTAATCTTATGCGAAAAGCCACATGCTTTTTCATAGTTTTCTTCGAGTCCACTTTTGAAAAAAATGTCAAATGTCACATTTCATTACCTCCTTTATACTCTTTTCAAGCTCATATGGGGAAATCATAGATAAAAACAATAGGCAAATTTATTGTATGAATCACAGAAATGGTCGGGTATTTCGTCATGCATGAATGAACACAGTAAAACTCAACCTCGTCATCAATTCTGTGTCTTCTTGTACGGTAACATCAAATAATGACAACGACTATGATAGATCACTTATGTATGTGTTTCAGTACAATCATCTATATGAACACGTAAGTTGATAGAAGACAGTAAGTATACTAGAAACTAAAGGAAGCAGATGAAATTTTTGCTTAAAAATTATATCACATGTTCACTAACCTCAGAACTTTGATATACACTGTGTATATATGTATGGGAGCTATATCGCTATATTGTCTTAGGCTTAATTCTTTCTGTGCTACCTCCACAATGTTGTGGGGCAAATGTCAGGCATTTAACTTTTCAGCCGATGAGTTGATGGATTGTATTTATATGAAGCATATCTTCCCTTGAAAGCAGGTTCCTTGAGCTAAACAATTTATCATTACCCCGGCAGGCCAAAAATCATTCAGAAACCTTGTCTATGACTGCGTATCTATCCATCCATGGGTGAAGTCAGGAAAATTCATATAAAGTGCCTTTTCCAAGGATATAACGTCAGGCCCAAGCAGGTATTTAAATCTGCAACCTCGCAATTACGAGTCTTCCAGCCCAACCACTAGACCCCTAGCACTATATTTAACACTTTGTGGTCACTCAGTACAAATTATATTATATGCGCCGATCCAAATTTGCCCAGCTAGTCACTTGGCGCATACTCAGAGCATACATGCCCCAGGCCTGAGAAGCCCGATCGCACCATTGCTGGCTACACGTGAACGTAGGGGTCCTTTGTTCGTTTGGCTGTGTGACAACAAAGTGTTAAAGTCACATCTCATCTCCTAAAAATTTGGAGAAAGTACGTAAACAAACTAAGTTGACGATGTTTCAAGGGAGGTGTGCATGTTTCTAACAGCCTGTGAGTAGTGATAAAAAGGCACTGATTCTGCCATTTGTTGATCGCGAGAGGAAAAGTAGGCAAAACAGTACCAGATAACTTGCATGGCATACTGGCATACCACATAAATGTATAATATATATAAACATTTTGGCAATTTGCAGAAATTGAGAAAAAAAATCATAGCCTGATAATGTTCTGTAAGAAAAAAAAAAAGCTAAGCTTCTGAACAGAGAGACACACAGAAGTGACTGCAAAGCAGGTGTTGAATTCAAAGCTTTCAGACAACTTTCAACAAGAGGAACAGTTTAGTTCCAACTTACACACATGTAGCTGAGCGACAAGATACCACAACAGTGCAAAGCTCCAACCGTTTTACTCTGTTTTCACATGAAAACAACAGCAGCATCCACCTCTCTGAGCGACGCTGTAGGGAGACAAGTGTTGCTCTTTTCTCAGCTTTCACTGACTACTCTTTTCACACTTGTGGGGGTAATACAAGTAGTAATATCTGATCCAAATATGCTTGGATTTCACAAAAACAGCTACCAAAGAATGTTGAAGAGACAAATACCGAAGCAGTATTTATCAGTGACTGAGGCAATTATGGGAATGTGCCGTACAAGACTTGTGGTCCCTAACAATACATAATATTATGAAATGTTCATGATCATAGCACTGCAAAATCCAGACTATAATTCGCAATTATTCCAACCCTTGGCCCTACTGTTAAGCACGGGTGCAGCATATCAAGTTGTTAGCTGTTTCATATTGAACCAATCATTATAAAAAAAATAATAAAATAAAAATCGTACTTTCAATTCTACCTTCACTTACTGTAAGTTGGGTTCCAAACACCATTACTATGACCACACTGGTCATACTTAATGATAGGTGCCTCTATAACCAAGTAAAAAACATGTGCATCAGAACAATCAAAGACTAATTAAATATGATCAGATAAATAGAAAAGACTGAAAATTTTACATGAAATTCTTGTCCACACACACAAAAAAAAATTTTAACAGGATCTTTCATAAAAAAGTACATTAATTGAAACATGAAAACATCTATTTACAACTAGAAGGCAAAATTGGATCTTGGAAGAAAATACAAGAACTAGAAAAAATGGTATACACAACTTTGCCTCTAAAAACAAGACTGGAACAAGGTCATTTTCATCATAGCCATGACACTAATACACAGGCATTCATAAGTTGCCACCACTAAATCCTAGTTTGGTTTAGTTTTGGTTTAACCCAACATCATCCATCAAAGAAAATCCCTTTTCCTCCCAGTAATCATAATGAATTGTTTTCTTGGACAGATTTGGCGAAACCATTAGAATTAGAACCTCTCCTTAATGGATTTAAGAAACCTTATCCTAAATAATCTGTCTCTATACATCATACTTTTTCTTCATCAGCGATCCAATATGATAACTGATCATGCGCTCAGACATCTAGCTCAGTCGCCCTGATGAAGGCCGCTGTCTGCTTCAGGTCTTTTCAGGAGCCCACAGCTTCTATCTCATGTCGGTTGCTTCAGGCAAGAACTGGCATCATACAGTTCTGAAGGTTGGGCAGACTTGGAGTAGAATTCACACAAGTGCAATACCTCATATACCTCCTTTGTGTTTTTAGCTTTGATTTTGTCAAGATTGTCAGGCACAAAACGCTGACGTTATTGCCTTGATAAACCGTTTGCCTTCAAAGTCCACTAAGGTTCCATTTTTAGCGTCAATTTTGGGAGACTTTGCTCATACATACTTTTCATACAACAGAAACCACTTCAACAACTCCCTATTCATCAGCTGTTCCCCACTCAAAGTAACAAAGAAAAAATACAGAACAACATGAAGGTGTTATATCTTTACCTGAATTGAAGAGCATTTTTCCAAAACTCGGTATTTACACTTTACTGAAAATAGACTTAGCATAACTACAGGTATCTTTAACTAATAGACTTTTGTATGCAAAGCCTGTAGTGGTGCAAAATCTCATAGTTTACTTTATTTTCAATTCTATCAAAAATATTTTGCTATATGAGAAGCTTATCCGTCAAGAGAAAAGGCTGATTTTCTCAGAACTTTCCAGAATGCAAATACCGAGTTTTGGTTCAACGCTCTTCAATTAACAATCTGTAATATTTCGTCCAGTGTTACAACCATGATAAGAAGAAGATATGTATTATAAGAACAAAACTGCAGTACACATAGGAAGTCATCACAAAATTTGTGCTACAGCAAGACGGGTGAGTATTTTGATTTCTATGGCAAGTCTCCTCCGCCACACATTCATTCCTGATCATATCAGTAATACTTGATGTCATGAATTGCCCTAGATATGTGAAGACAGAAATGGTAACTTCAGAGATCAAGAAACATTTTTAGAGACTTAGTAATAAATAATTTGAGCGTACACTACGCTGTAGAAGAGTATTTATTTCTGCGAGTTGTACAGATGTAAGCAAAGACTGGACATTTCCTCCCTGCAAATTAAAGACTGGCGGCCATATTCATAATCACTACGAACGTTTATGTTTCATTAAAGTACATTCTTTACATCCTATCCGCTAAACTACCTAAAAAATATCGTCATAAAAATAGGCCTGAATGTTTTTTAAAAATATAAAAAATGAGTGAGGTCATAGACTTTAGGCCATTAACGGTGACGAAGTAATACGACAATAGACTGTGGTCATTTAGTTTACGTACAACTTAATCGACTGTAGTTATTATCAATATCACCTCTGGTCTTGTAATAACTACTAAACGTCCTCGAATTGCCTATAAGCATTTTGCTGGTGGTCTGCTATGTGCTATGAACAGTAGTTCTCAAAGCCACATGGGTACTAATACTGTACTACACCATAATCGTTTGACTACACACAAGGGATTGTGTTCTACACACAATACATTACTGTAAAATACATTTTGTAATTAGTTGAAGAAGAGAGTATAAGTGCAGAGAGGCTAAAACAGCCAAAGATGATGGCGCTTCTATAAACAACTGAAGAGAGTGGTATTATCCTCTCTGTGTTAGTGCAAAGAGGCTAAAACCGCAAAAGATGCTGGCGCCTCTATAAACAACTAACTTTAAACTAAGTAAGTGCAAAAACAAGGATTTCTCTATCACACTTTATCACAAACTGTATTTTTTCACAAAACATCATTGCCTATGTGCATCCAACGTAGTGTGGATAATCAAGCAGAAACATGAGGAAAGCTAAATGTCATGTATAAGTTTGAAATATTTCTACAACCTCGAAGTAAGAGAATTTTGAGTCAGCTGTAAGGCTGATATAAGCCACTGAAAGAGTTAAAAGGTCATCATAAATTGAAGGGGATGTGAGAAAGAGAGAGAGAGAGATTTGTTTGGTTGGTTAGGCTTTTAAGGGCTCCATCGACTCTATAAATAAGGTCATTTTGGCGCCCAGAACCATTCCAAAATATTTTTGGATAGGGATTAATTTTTCATTTTTGCCCAGGCAGCAGCCTAATAGAGAGATAGAGAGATGTTAATCATGTTTCTTTACTTGAGATTTTACAGCATTATTGACATTATACAGTCATCTCAGTGCCTGGAAGTAGGTTAGGACGATAGGACGATAGTCCCACATAGAAAAAATAGAAAGACCAGACTACACCAGAGCATCTGCCAACCACCCACAGACATTGACCTAATGTACATCACGTCCAAAGATCAGTCAGCAATGGCTCTTACTAAAAAAAAATTTAACGCACATCATGTCCAAAGGTCTGTCAGCAATGGCTCTAAGTCTTACAGAAAAAAAATTAATCTCATATCTCATGAACCATGAATTGCACAGAGATGCTTCTTGAAGCACTTGATCCACCTCCTGTAAAAAATACACACACTAACATACACAGATTGAAGCACAAATCGTCCCTCCAAAACTCCTTATTTCCCTAACTCCCTCAATGACAAAGGTCATCCCTCCAGACTCCATTCGAGACATCCTCACAAGATGTCATAACGCTTTTTTTTCTCCACATACATCAACATCCTCTCTGCCTCCCCTCCCCTCCACAGATGAAACCACAAAAATCAATCAATGTGCATACCTTCATTTACATTGCATCCAATCATTTGCACGGATCATCAGATCATACACACTACAAGCATAAAGCAGTAAATGGGTCATTAAATCCAAACTGTGAAGATTGTTGATTCATTTCAGAAGACAGCCCCCCACTTCAATATTGATGAGGTGATTGCAGCAGGGGGAGGGGGGGGGGAGGTGCACACACACGACCTTGAGCAAACAGTGAGGTGATCAAGCTTGAGGCGTTGTTGTCATCAGTTTCTCGGATAACTCCATCTTCTGCCCCTGCTGTGCTTCTTTGGCCCGAGCTCTCATATGTCTGAGGATGACGTTGATGTGTCGAAATCATTAAGAAAGCCATACATGTATAACATTCCTATCATGTATTAAAATAAGAAAAAGTTGATTTAAGCTTCAACTGGAGAGAGAGCATAATGTAATTGATAATGACGATGAATTTTCAACTCTTCCTGTACCGTCTACTGATATACTTTGTATATCGTATCGATACGCGCTATGCCAAATCTAAAAGTCTATTCTTACCATTTAAACTTAAAACAATCAATCTTTGTCCTTCTTCATAGTAACAGTAATGCTATACTAATAGCCGCCTTTTTCCAAACTCTTCTTTGCAGTGATGTCAAATAGAAATTCTGTGAAAATAGAGGGTCACAATGGAAAAATGATCCGACTCTTAGAATACTGTAAACTTGGTTTTTTTGTCAGAATCAGACCTTGTGTGGTACAGTGGCAGAAAGCTCTGAGAAGGCATTGGCTGAACACCCTAAATACTTTTAAGACTAAATAATCACAAGTTTATATCTACATTTTGGTCATGCTGCTTTCCGTATGTTTACAATGTTTTGAAAAATGTATAAAAAGGCTTCAACTGGGTGTTTAGAAATTTTCAGATGCAAAGAAAATCAAAATTCCAAGACAAACTCAATTTTGCAGGAATCCAGGACCCCGTTAAACCCCTGTACTCTCTCAAATTGAAGTTTGATTTTTCTCTTTTTTAAGGACAACGTGTAAAATCTGCGAGCTGTGAAAATATTAGGGACAGAATTAATACTATGAGAAATTCAGCAAAAAACAGATATATACCGTACTCGATCTAACTAACTGCCCAACACGGGCCTTGATCTTATGTCTTCAACATGGAAGGCAAAGACCCTAACTATAAAACCCCATGCGCTGGTGCTTATTGGATTAAATAATCAATTACCTTTTGAAGGGGAATGTGGGAAAAGCTCACCCCGTAGCTCATTCTAAGCAGAGGAAAATAGGGAACTAGGGAAACTAACTGAAACATTGGAATAAAAAAAAAATTTGGTTTTTGGTTACCAGTTTTACGTCCCTTGCAACACTGTAAGGTCATTTAAGAGACGGACTACTTCGACCCTGCCTGTCAG
>JAUKPP010243709.1:0-11395 GCA_032273245.1 Phyllaplysia taylori | reverse complement strand
CCCCCCCCCCCCCCCCCCCCCCCTTAAAAAACACCTCAATGTGTGTAGTAATAGTAACACTAGAAACAATAATATTCACCATCATCACAGGAGTAGAAATACTAATGATAATGATGCCAATAATGAAATAATGATAATGATCATTTGTAGTGGTAGTAATAATAATAAACACAAAAGGGGATTGCAATTTGACTTATTCCTTAACATTCGATTCCTACAGGTCCCCAATTAAATTAACATTTTATCTCTTCAGATCAGGACTACCAGCTGCTCTCTCCTGGTTATGTCACGTCAAGGCAGTATCACTGGCTGAATCTATACTGTAGATTCACACACTATCAAATGCAGATCATGAGAGGTAAAAGACGTTCCAAAGTCCAAACAACAGTTAGATCTGAGAGGTAGGGAAAGAACAAACTACAAGAAGAGACCCTCAATCTGAACACTCAGTTCTTACTGGAGAGCAACTTTGCGGAGAAAAGTCCAGGGAGTATATGAAAACAATATACAACAAAAATAACAACTGCAAAGAGGACAACATTCATTTTGCTGGTTTGGTTTTTATCTATTTTTATTTTTGGTTATACAGAACTATCAACACTAAATGATAATTAAAACTCAATTTCAGGGACAGAGGAAGACAGCAAAGTGTGAAGGAAGGAGAGAAAGACAAGAGCCAGATGAAAGAACAGGGGAACAGGAATGAATGAAGAGTGTGAAATTATGAATTGAAAATTGTTGGATGATTAGCTGGCTGCTGTACTGGGGAAACAGTTGTCCGGACTGAGACACAAATCACACAGAGAAAGCTTGTTTTTGTTAATGGGTTATCACAGCTCTGGCTTGCTCCATGCACAAACAACTTAAAAATAAACCACAGCCACGAAAAAACAACCACCTTATCTTGACAAACACCCAGGAGAATGTACAAAAGCATGGAAAACTGTACATCATTCCCACTCATCCACACAGGTGGGTGCTGTACAAGGAACCACACAAGGTCAGCACAACCACAAACACATACCCAGGGAAAAACTGAAGCTCATGGACCATGATGGAAATATCAAATTTCATAAAGTGTTGCAAGACTCAAGTTTCACGCAGGTGGTAGTCAGATCCAAAACCTAGCTGCTCTTAGCCCTGCTACACCATAATTGGATTTCTTCTCTTTTCATATTATACATTGGAGCCCCATTGTACGTGACCTTCAGGACCACTAGCAGACGAACAAGGGCACTCACAACATAGATGTTATAGAAAAATCAGTATTCACAACTTGGCAAAGTTCAGTTTAGTCACTCTTTGCTAACATTTCCAGGCTAAAACAATTATTCAAGCAAGGTTGTTCTTTTAAGGACTTTGAACACTCAAGATTTTGCATCACACTGGGACATATTTCCTTCCACTTCATGGCCAGTCAAATGCATGTAATGTTTGCAGAACAACATGGACACACCCCATTCAGATTACATGCACTCATACATATGCTGTCATATATATATGTATAAATAACTGAACAAAAGTATGCACTGGATCAGTTCTAAGGTTACATGTTATATTTACACACATTCTGCGGAGACACCTTTCACAAAAACCGTGATGTCTTCCGCTTGACATAATATAATGTTGTAATACATGCATGTGTAACAGTAAAAATAAGCCTCCAGCTTTTCACAGTCATCAACAGGGTATTGTTCTGTGTTAGGACAGTCATCATAAAAGTTAGATAAACTCACTCAACACAGCAGAGAAGCATCCGTTAGTTCCACAAGAACCCATGTTACAGATCTCAAATTTCATTTCACTGAGAATCATTAGGAGGCTGACAACCTGGAGCGGGGACCACATATATGTTTATCATGTCACCAGTGCAGTTCAATATCTGTGTCTAATCCACACTACGAAATTCCAGTTTTCATCAGATTTCAACTAAAAAATAACAGTACCGGTATCTGAATCAAGATCTCAAACACCTGTGACCAATGAAAATCACTTTTTTCTTTCATTTCTCCATCAACGGATGTAAGCTTTTTGCACCACCTTGAAATCTCTATTCTTGTACAACTCAAATTAAATGGCATGGATTATACACAGAAACCAAACGGCAACAACAATATAGCTTCTAAGGTCCAAAATGCCAAGATGGAATTTTATGAGTATTTCTACGCAAATTCAAATACTCTTTCCAAGAACATCCCATACATTAAGCTTTCAAAATCATAGAACAAGATAGACAACCAACAATATTTATGTACGGTAACTAATGTTCATGTAAAGATAGCCAACTCACTGAAAGAGAACAAACAAAGCAAGGAACAATGCATGGATAGAACACCCAGAACAAATGTTAGAATTGAAATGTTTCTTACAAGAAGTTACTGGGGTGAAGGGACCAGACAGATTTGAAAAACATTCAAACAGCCCGACAACCCTCTAATTTTCATCTAAACAAAAGGTGAAGAATGAATAACAAGACCACAAAGGCTATAGAAATTCAACAAGGGGAATAAATAAATAACATTAACATTCTATTTCAGTGAACAGATGTAATGAAGTAAATATGATAGAGGATTGCGAAAAAGTCTATTGGTCTGTACATACTGTACAGAAGATACAAGATCATGGGGCTGGAGTTTTGGTACTGGACCAGGCTGTCAAGGGCACTTTCCATTTTCACTAGATTTTCAGCTAATACCCCTAATGTGTCACAACCCTTTGATGGGTATCTCTGCTGAGACGTCATTGATTCAGACACTCACTATTTTCCCCCTTGAATTAACTTGTGCCCCTACCCCATCTATTGCCATTAAAAAATGTACCATACTTCAGGGTGAACATAAAAATTATTTTAAGTTATAGGTAAAATATTGCTTAAGAGAAAAGAAATGTAATTTTGAAAGCCTCAAAACTTAAGAGGCTACTTCCCTTTCCGATAACAGGCGTCTAACTTTCTTAGGTTCCAAAAATCCCACTACTCAAAATAAGCTACTGTGATACTCAATGCTTTTCCCTAAAAAAGTAAGAGAAATGTGCAGTTTGTAATGCAATAACTCAAAATGCCTAAAAATTTACAAGTGTATGATTTCACAAAATAAAATAACTTTCTTCTACAGCTACACAAAAAGTGAAATTCTCTTACTACCACAAGGTCCAGTGACCTCAGTCCAGTACCACAATGCTCAGATACATAAAAGCTCAAGAGTATCACAGACAACTGTAACAAATGCACATAAACAATCCTCACCACACTTTCCGGGGCAAGGCATTAAGGACTTAACAGTGGAATACATCAGGAAGGTGAGCCTACACACCGACAGAAAACAACAGAATTACAAGTCAACGCTTATAAGTGTAGTTCCAGTATACCTTGGGCTGATTTCGTATTATCTTCTTCAATATACTGATTCAGAAATTTGAGTAACTTAACATTTAATCATTGGTGGTCAAATCCCTGACCATTATGACATAAAGAGAAATTGTCTTCTACACCACACATGTATTTTTATGGTAATCTTCAGGCTTTGTAGAAAGACCGTACATGTCTTCTTCACACGTGACATTGACAAGAAGCTACAGTACAATGATGCACTGGCTCAAGGGCTGAGTATAGTAGGCCCTTATGGTTCACTCCTGAACTTGCAAAATGTGACCACTAAAGCATGACATATTGGCACGCTTTGATCGGTGAAAATAAAATTTTGAGAATGGCAATGTCATCACCTTGTAGTTCTGAAGATTTCCTGAACATTTCAATGAGATAACATCACTATTACAAGTACCTTAGTCATTTGCTGAATTTCCCCCTCATGTACCCTTCTGCTTGGAACTGCCCAGGAGATACAAAACTATGAGACCCACTGCTTGGCCCAGTGAAACCATGGTTACTATTAACAAGATTACTTGTAAAAAAAAAACCAAGACAGAATTATATCTTGGACACATTACCCAATTAAACTTGATTTACAGAGGCCATTTAGGAAACTCAGACGACTCCAGACTTTCAAAATCTTTACCACCTTGATCATACAACTCTCATTCCATCCTATCTCAGGTAATGCAGTAAATTTCATGAAGGTCTTGAGGGAAAGATACACTATGAGGACAAAACACTTTACCCAACGCCAGCACTGGGGTTTGGTGACACAACAAAACAAATAGACAAAACACAAGAGCATAGGATATCATTGAAGATGAATCTGCACAACGATACAAACATTTTTCTGATAGTCCACACTTCCAGTATTCCACACATGTACCCCCTGCACCTGATCATAAATGCCAACAGCGCTATAGACATGCTGGCATATTTTCATGCAATAATCATTCATTCAGAACTGTGAAAACAGCGATTTTGCCCCCAAGACCATCTATACTTGGCATTGACCTCTATGCACAATACAACGGAACACCTCACAGCTTCTTTACGACAGCTATAATGTACAACACTCCAGGCAAATCACCACAGACATTCCCAAACTGCAAACATTCACATTTCTCTCTCAATTCCAGCCATATGTGAACTCACACCAGACAATACATGACTTGATGTCCAGCAAGAGGCAAGAAACACATAGAACATGGCACACGTTGCTGTACACAGACAACCCACATGCAATCAACATGGACAGGCAGGATTTACTACAAAAATCCTCATGGAGGACATCTGCACCATCTTTGTAACAGAGGCTCTGCCATTTTAATTTTACACCCGTGGCATGCCAGACCACAAAGGCCCGTCTTAAGACATTAATTACACTGTTACAGACATGTTCATTTCTGGAAACATTGAAGATATCTTTCCCAGTAAACAAGTACATGGCAAAGGTAGAGATTGTAACTGACAATGCAACAACTTAAAGAGACCATATATGAACTTTTCATTTTTCACTTCTTAGCTTGAGAGTCCTCATGCTCCATAATAAAATGACACCTTTATGGGAGAAAAAATTGTATCCAAAAATCCAACTTAAGTATGTGGGAGTTGGATGGTCACTGGTGGTGTCTTTTTTTTTTTATTTGGAAAGCAAATCTGTCCCAGAAACTAGAAACATCATACAGATATACCAACACACTCTCCCATTCCTAACATCCTTTCTTTCCTCCACATAAAATCATACATACAATATAAACTATACCACATCTAGCCAGACATTTTTATGTCCCCAAGAGAGATGATTCATGGAGGGACTGGATCGACTTACTTTAAATAGTTCTAACACTATACTCCTGGGGCAAACATCTGATATAGTGCACTGTCATGGCCTCAGTAATGAGTATGTACAAAATGTGCAGTGTGCTTGTAATCTAGATCTATATTCTACTTCTACATCTACATTCTAAAGAATAATTTGGGTGAAGCTACTTAAGTGCCGGCATAAAAGGATAAAATTGCCTAGTAAAGTAAGTGTGCCTTCTGAACTAAAAAAGCCATGTATAAGAACTTCCTTAAAGACATGCAAGAAATGTAAGAAGAGAATCTTGATTGATTTACTGATTTCAAGGAATGCCATCCTTGCCATCATCCTCTAATCTCCCTTGCTTTTCTGAAAAATTCTTGATAATTACAAACTTCGAACATAATTGTATTCCGACAGAAAATATTGCAATATCAATCAAAATACATTGTGAACATAACTCAATTGCTGTAAATACTTGAATCAACAAAGATGAGGAACAGCGCTGGTAATACTTGAATGTTTGTTTTGAGCATCAATGTTGTGTGCTATGCAGATGTGGGACGCTACTGAACTGATCAAGTGATACCCGAATACAATGTGCTTACATGGTTAAATTACAAGATACGTGTTGATAAACACAAGACAAACAAGAACTGTTTACTCTGACTATGAGCAATATGGGCAGCAAATTTAAAGAGGTGTTACTGCTGTAGAGCATTTTACTCCAAAACAGATTACTTAAGACAAAGGATCCATGACCAAACAACAATCTTTGTGCAAAGCACAACTAACACACACCTTGGTGTTACTGCTTTCTTGAATTTTTTATTTTTTTTAAAAGACTTGACCTTTCAACACAAACATCAGAAGTAGTGGCCATATAATGGCTTGGAGTAAAAAAAATCAAGTGATAAAATATATGCACATTTTCATATTTCTACACCGGGCAATATGCACAAGTATGTGCCCCATAAACATACATAACATGTAACCCGACTGTTTCCAAGCCAACATTCTCTGATGTGCAGATGCTGATCATTGTTACCTACAATGACCGTATCCTATTCTGGTGTTTTCAATAAACGGTAGTAAGAGCCAAAGCTTTGCTTTATCCAGTAACTGCTATCTCTTTGATAATAGTTAAGAGTTAAGTAGAGAATGATCTCAAACTCGTACCTGAAGTCCAGCATAGCACAACAACAAAATTGAGTATGATGAGAAAGATAGATCAAGATAAAAATGGAAGAGTGGAAATGAACTGTTAAATGACAAACAACCTACAAAAAATTAACTACAAAATTACAAATCTTGCTAAAAAATCTTTATAAATTATATTTGTTATATTGTACAAAAACTTGATGTGGTATGACCGAACAATCTTGATAATTTAGCCATGTGAATTATGAGGGCAACAAGAAGGCAGAAATTGCCAACAAAAGATGATTCACTGAATTACTGGTAGTGGCAGTTGGAGATTCTACACCCACAGCTGTGGTGCCAAAGCCCGACTATCACTCACTTCAACACACACACACACACTCTCATGCATACTGGTATTGAGGTATGTTTGTTACTCATCTCTACCTAATCAATTCATCTTCCTCATTCCAAGCAGCTAAAAGTCCATGATCACATGACTCACTAACAAGATACTACCCGGTAATGCAGCAATATTTCTACTATGCTGAAATGCACCTGTTAATAAAGCTAAAACTATTGCTCCCCAACTCCTAGAGAGTAAGCAAGTTGGATCATGCTCAGGAAGTACAAGTACAATATCTGTATGCCACAGAATACTTAGTTTTGATGGAAGAAGTGACATAAAAAATCATCTCAGGTCCAAAAAGCTTCACCTATATCACCCAGTGAGATCTGATTGAGACACTGGCCTCCAGGAGAAAACCTCCTGAACTTTGCAAGTGACAGCCCATCTCGAATCTCATCTCTCTACACATTCAAACTTAACAGAGCCACACCTCCGCGTGACTATACCTGGCCTCAGAGCCTGCCGAGTCAGGGTGGGGAAGGGGGAGAGATCATGATTCAAATGTGGACATGATAGTAAAAAAAAAAAAACCACTCAATGCATACACAAACAACCCATTTAAACAATGAAATTCCTACCCAAACGAGCAAAGATAAGTGATAGCTTCAGCTCACAATTTTTCAAAGATAAGTAACACAACAAAGTGCTCAGGAAGTTCTTCACTTAGCCCAACAGCTATAATTACTGCTTGATGGAAAACATGATACAAGCAGTTGTAAAGGGCACTGACCACAGAAGCAGATCAAAGAGTGGTTGTGAACATAGAAAAAGACTACTGCAGGGTTTTTTAAAAAAGTGCATTGAAATCTGACCACTCATGTTTTAAGTTTCATTTGAAAACTCTCTTGTAGCCCTTGCAGTACAGATTCTTTATAAGAAACAATCATTTCAGTTTTGCATTTATGACCCTCATCTAGCTTGTTCTTTAGAATTTAAAACAAAATGCCATACAAAAGGAATGCTGTCTGTCGAGTTTCCGGGCAGGTTACTTTAAGCAGAACTGAGGAGAATGCTGGTAGCATTACACTGTCAACCAGAAATCAGAGTGTCATAAATCTAAAGAAATAGATTTACAGGAGAAGTGAACAAAATAATACAAGTTCATTTCAGATGCATTCCTTTTCAACTTGCTATGCAACATTATAAAGCAGCACAAACTTTCAACAGACCAATGCCAATCATTAGATGAGCCTTCTTTGGTCAAAAAGAATTCAACAGTTGAACTCTAATATACATTGGGCCCTCATAAAAGTGGGACTTTTCAAATCCCCATTTTGCACTTCTCTTCTTTCATTGTCCCCTTCGGATACCTGATTTAACAGATATTTTGCTCCAATACCACTGGGAAAAGGGTTTCCACCAGGAAAATCTGAAAATGGAAATTTTGGACTTGCAACACTGATTTCTGGTTGACAATATATATATATGTCTTCAGCATCTTCACATCCTCTGATGCCAGTTGTGATATTCCAGCATGGTATAGGAGAATCTGAATATATAAGAGCAAACTCCATCAGGCCATAGGAGGATCTTACATCTGAACTATAGCAAAATCAAAAAGTGATAGCACACAATAAACATATGCCTGGAGAACAAACATTCTTATACCTAAACTCTACTTTCTGCAGTTCCGGCAACTGAATTCTACTGTATATCCCCAAGGCTGAAAGTGGCAGCAACAGCCAGGAGGTCCTCCAGCCCGCTTCAGACAACAGAGCAACACTTAGACTCAACTTGCAGACCTGGGGCACCAGAGCCAGCCTTACAGCAAGTCAGCGCTGAGTTAGTTGGGCCAAGTCGTGCCCCAGCACTGCCACAGTCGCCGGTGCAGAGAGAAGCTGGGCTTGCCTGACTCTCAATCAGCCGCTCACAGTACTCTGAGATTTGTGTGAACTCGTGGCAGTCAGAGTTGGTAGAGTGCAGGCCTATATAGAGGTCCTGCTGATCTATTCCTGAAGCTGGTGACACAAGAACTGTGGTGGCGAGACAACCCGTGATCTTATTATTGTTGTTGTGATTGTTATTATTGTTGTTCAGAGGGTCTGAGTTGTTCTTGGCAGTGCTACTGTTTAAACTGATGTCTCCATGGAGAGGAGTAGCCGAGTTGATGGACGACAATTTTTGAGAAAGAGCCAAAAGATGAAGGTCAGCATTCAGAATGGCCAGACCTTCATGACCAATCACAGGGTTTTGTCGTGTTAGGTGATTACGCTTGTTGTTGATACTCAGTTTACTGCAAGTTCGTGCTTTTAAATTCTTGTTGTTTTGGCCATTGTTACTGTAGTCAATGTTCTCGTCGCCAAACTGTAGAGTCACATGCCCGTTGGCTACTGGCCACTCCATAGGGTCCTCTCCACTTGAACGGCTGTCACTATTACACAGAGTATGATGCCTCGAATTCTGCTGATGTCCTTTCCCACCGCCACCACTACCACCACCTCCACCTCCACCGCCCCCACCATCACGGCGACTGCTGCGGCTACCACTGGACGATGTCTTGGCACCACCACCACCATTTCCAATCCTCCCACCACCACCCAGATTGTTACCACCACTTGGCCCGTCAGTGTCACTAGAGTGGTCACTGCTATCTCGGCGGTGGACAAACTTGTGTTTGAGTTTATTATCTTTGCGAGAGCGCCCTTCTGTATCATCCGTGTCGCTGGCATCAGAGCTGCTGCAGCTTGCACCCCTCTGACCTGCACCACGACGCCGACGCCGCTGTTCATACTTGCGAAGAATTTCAGGAGATGCCATTCCACTATGGCTGTAGCGACCACGTGGAGCAGACAACTTTAAGGGAACAAAATCATCCTCATCTTCGGACTCATTCTCTTCATGGATCTGGTTCAACAGCTGAGGTGAGCTGCATACAGATTTCAGAGGTCGGCGTGGGTTAACCGGTTCATGGCCTCCACTTGATGGCTGAGAAACCTTCAGCATCAGACCAACCTCATGAGATGAGGCTGGGGAAATATCACTCGACCGCTCATCTAGAAATTCCAGGCTTTTCGACGGCTTCAGCTCACAAGAGTCCATGTCAAAGTCATCGAGATCATCATCATCGTCATCATCTTGGGACTCCTCGCGAATGAGACTGCATTTCCGGATGGCTGCAAACATGGCCTCCGGGGACAGCTGGTTCATGCCTGGAGACGCAGACGCAGGTGATGGGTGTGTCCCTGGAGGTGACACCAACGACTGCACCAGGTTGGATGTGTCTGAATGTTCTGAACCCCCTGACTGCATTCTGTGAGGGATGAGAGAAAGGGAACAAATGTGAGACATCAGCATATGCATGCTTTCTTACAAATGTACAGAACAACTGCCCATACAAAATGTGCACAATGTACGCAAATGTAGATTCAAACTACATGAAGAAAAGACAATCTATTTCTCATTATTCATAATCATAATGTGTCATAAATATTGTTATATAACAATTCAGCTTCGGATATGTCTCATATCGTGATTTTTCTCCCATCCTTGAGTAGGAACAAAAAATACAAAAAAGCAACTCCTCATTTTTGTGACTGGAATAAGAAAAATGTAGGCATACACAAGGTATTGTTAATAGTGTTCTAATTCTCCAAAGTACTATAAGATTTCCTATTGAGCTAGCACTACTTATCTTACTGAAATTAATAATTCATTCAACAATTTACAATCAAATATTGAACTTGCAAAACTTGTTAAATGGCAAAGAAGCATGAGAAAAGAATTGAGATCAAACATTCACATAAACAATACACATCAGTCAAAGCTCTACAACAATAGAACAAGCGGGTGAAATTTATTGGAACTGAAGAGAAGTATGGACAAAAAAATTGCCTAAAAGTCTAAGGCAATAAAAAGTTTAAAGCGAAAAATGGAATGAATTTTTTATTGTAAAAGAAAGATTTTAAAAAGATAAAAAAGGGGAAGAGGGGATTGTTGTATTAAAATAAGCGAAAGCTTGCATCAACTTGAACGACAAGTTAAAATACAAAGGACAAAAAAAAATGTTAACACTGAAGCCAGTATTTTTTGCAGTAAATGTTTTCCGTGTTTTTCGCTACCATACATACAAGCCTTAAATATAAAAAAGCTCAACATGATCTCAAAACCTTAGCAGATTATCACAAAAATTACCTCTTTTTGTTATAGGTGTCTTAATTTATAAGCAGCAAATCTAACTGAGAGAGCTAATTAACATGCATAATATAACAATCATGCCATTCAGATTTTCTCACACAAGGTATATAAATGAATTGAATTTTGGAAAGGTCCTTGATAACAATTATTATTCTCAAATTTTTCTACAGTAACATTCCTGAAGCTATGAAGACCATACTCATACAGACAGGGCTCTATTATGTCAAATTATATCGAGCCAATCTTGTTTAAATGGATCTATGAAAGGATGAAAGGTGGAACTACCACAAAATAAACTGACATTTCTGTTTTCTTTAACTGAAAAAATCCTCAATATCATGAGAAAGAGCTGCAGCAACAAAGACAATGTTTCCTTTGAGCAAAATACGGTGTGAAAAAAACATGCTCTAAAGCAGTGAAGTCATCACAAAACAATTGGTGCTACTTTGCTCAGAAGTGTCTGAGAGTGTGTGTGTGTGTGTGTGTGTGTGTGTGTGTGTGTGTGTGTGTGTGTGTGTGTGTGTGTGTGTGTGTGTGT
>JAUKPP010243687.1:0-13436 GCA_032273245.1 Phyllaplysia taylori | reverse complement strand
TCATTTGAACCAACTATTTCAGTTGAAAGTTTTATAACAATTCTAGTAGTAAATTATATAAACAGTTTTTAGGCTCTTCTGAAAAATTTTCCCCGTGTGGGATCCGTGATTTCATCACCGCACTGACGATATGTAACAAACTTCCCAGCATAAAATTCCCCTGTTACTTGGAAACAAGTGTTTTCTAAAGTTCACCCCCTTTAAAATCTCTCTCAACAGGGGACAAATGTGACACCTTTTCATATGACCCAGATTCCAGCGAATGTCCAGGTAAGTGAGATCATATTGAGGTTTCTCATGTTGTTGTAAAACACAATCCGACTGCACATTTTTGCACAAACGCTGAGCGCTACAAATCATAAACAAACCCAACAGAGGTTCTAAAAATATAGAGACAGAAGCGTCAGCCTACAAAAGCGATTGGCGAAATAAAGAACTTTTGCTGTTTGCAGTGTAATTGTCTCAAAACTGAAAAAAAACGAAGGGAGAAAATTTTTTTTAATCTTTTGGCGAAAAACGCATGCCGATTGGTGCAGCCATTAAAAAGCCTTTTGAATAGCAAAATTTGGCCACCACAAATAGATGATAGGTTTATGTGCTGCAATGTGATGAAACTAGATGCTTGTCAATTTTTAGACATTTTGAGTTTTTTATATCATGTTAAACCCTGAACATTTCTCTTGCTGCCTGGGAAGAAATAATTAATTTACCTTGTATAGATCTCGAGATATTGGCAATTTTGACTACCTAAGAGTTAACCACGATCAGAAGGAAAATTAGAGAGAAAATAGCCATTAATGTTTCCTGGCTTTCAAAATGGCACCCTTATCTTTCAAATGATGCTTTTTAGTATAATGTCCCGTGAAATGTGTTTTTAAGTGAATATATTGTTGTTGTTGGTGATTGGGACATGTTTTTTTTACCCTTCAAGTAGTCTTCACGACCTACAGAGTTTGCCACAACTGGCTTAAGTGAATATATAGAAGATACTAGGTCACAAAACCAATCATGGTTAAAATTGTCTTGAGACAGAAAAATGCTGATGACTCCATTCCCCTTGTTTCAACGAGTGTCTAATTTTATAGAGATGCAACACATTTTATTACGCGGCTCCTTGTGGCATCGGTAGTCTAGTGGTTAGGCTTCCGGACTCATAATCGGAAGGTTGCGGGTTCAAATCCCAACTCAGGCCCGACATTGTGTCCTTGGGAAAAGCACTTTACAAAATTTGCCTCACTTTACCCAGATGTAAATGGGTACCCAGCTATAGACAGCGAACGATCTTGTCCGTATGTTAGTGTTTGAGCGCTTTTAAAATGGCAGCTTGCACTGTATGCTTGCCAGGAAGTTGAGAAGGTTTCTGAATGACTTGGTCTGCTGGGGTAATAATGATTGTAAAGCGCATAGAGCCAGTAATTGAGATATGCGCTATATAAATGCATTCCATTATTATTATTATTATTAGCAAGTTTTTCCTTATTTGTTCTTTTGTACGTAAGAGTGCCGATAGAGACCCATAAGTGGCAAGCAAATTGCATTATGGCTGCAGTGCCTTTATGGGCCCATAAGTGGCACTCATCCGGTGGCGATTTGAGTTCGTAATCCACACTCATCCGGTTTCGATTTCACTCAAGCCATACTAAAATATTATAGTAGTAGGGGGCAGCGGTCCACAAAAAGAGCCAACGTCATCAAAATGGAATGCATCTCCTCTTAACGTCATAGCATAGCAACTAAGTATTAGAGAGTATGCGCTCTGTGTAGAAAATAAATTAAAACCTGAATCAAATGAATACAAGTGATACAAATACAATTCATCCATATATTTGGTTTGGTTTTGGCTTAACGTCCCTTGCAACACTATAAGGTCATCTAAGGGATGTGCCACTTCGACCCTGCCTGTCAGGGCCAATCCGCGCTGAGAGGGTCATTGTCCCAGCAGAAAAATGGAAATATACTCAATCAAACAAATTGCCCCATGTGGGCCTCGAACTTACATCCTCTGCGTGATAGGGGAAGCACCTAACCATTACATCACAGATGCCAGACCGGCGCTGTGGTGTAATGGTTAGGCTCTTCGCCTTGCATGCGAGAAGACCCTAGATCAATCCCCAATCGCAGACGATCTGGGGTTTTTTCTGCTGGAATTTTCCCCTTTCAGTCCGGGTGGACCCTGACAGGCAGGGTCGAAGTAGCCCGTCTCTTAAATGACCTTACAGTGTTGCAGGGGACGTAAAACTGGTAACCAAACCAAACAGATGCCAGTATCCATCTATTAAGTAATGACTAACCATCAAGTTTCAAACTTATTCCTCTTGTTTGTTTTACCAGCGCCCACCCTGTGTGGCGAAGGGCAGCAGGTTCAAACCTGTCCCGACAACGTGTGTGAGATTGCCCAGTCAGAGGAGTGCGGGAACAACCCATGTGCGGTCTGCCTGGTAAACCCGTGCACGTGTCAGCCTTACTTTGTGGACATGCGGACTGGTGACGAGCTGTCCACTGCACAATGCATGAGTCGTGAGTAGATGTTTGTTCTGTCTGCCTAAATACAGTGGAACTTCCCGATAACGACCTCTCTGAATAGCGACATTCTCTGGATAAGGACATCGGCCTTTGGTCCCGATTTTTTGCTATATAACATTAGTAATAAAAGCGTCTAAATAGCGACATACATTCTAGTAAAAACCTCTGCATAACGACATCGAGGTTGCAACTGTTGACGTTTACTCCTTTGTTGGTAATTCAGCTGCACTCATGCCGGTCCCAAGCCCGGATAAACTACAGAGGGAAATGGCATTATAGCAAGACAATTATAATCATAATCATAACATTACTGAAATCACAACACATCGTTTCATTGAGGGATTTACCACACTCCAATGTCCGCCATCTTGGAAAATTCTTAGTAACGACATTTCCGAATAACGACATAATTTTACGGTCTCGAGCGATGTCGTTATTGGGAAGTTCCACTGTACAGTCAAACCTGTCTAAGACAACCACCCAATATCGAGAAAAAATGGGTCGTTTTAGACAGGTGGTCGTCTTGGGGAGGGATAATATATAGAAGAAATGTAATTTGGGAGTCGATCGAAAGTGGTAGCTTGTGCAGGTGGTCGTCTTGAACGGGTGGTCGCTTAAACTGGTTCAACTGTATCTATCTTTCTTTTTCTCTATATATCTGTCTCCCTCTCTTTATCTCGATGTCTCTCTCTTTTTCTCTCTCTTTTGCTATCTCTCCTTGTCTCTCTCTTTTTTTGGTCTCTCTTTTTCTTGGTCTCTCTTTCTATCTCTATCTCTATGTCCCTCTGATTTTCTGTCTCTCATTATCTCTCTTTCTCTCTTTCAGCTTTTCTTTCGCTCTCTATCTGTCTCCTCCTCTGACTTTCTGTCTCTCAATTTCTCACTGTCTCTTTTTCTCTTTCTTTCCATCTTTCCCTGTCTCTCTTTCTCTCTCTCTTTATATTTCGGTCTCTTATTTTATCTATCTTATCTTGTGTTGCCTTATCTTATCTCATCTCATCTTGTCTTATCTTGTCTTATCTTGTCTTATCTTATCCTTTTTTTCCTTTTGAGATCCTATCTAATGTTAGTCATGCATTTCATCACAATATCTAATCTTATCTATCTTATCATATCAATCTCACCTCATTGTCTCCCTCTTATCTTGTCTAGCTTATCTTGTGTTGTCTTATCTTATCTCATCTCATATTATCTTGTATTATCTTATCCTTTTTACCTTTTGAGATCCTATCTAATGTTATGCATTTCATCATAATATCTAATCTGATATTATCTTATCTTATCAATCTCACCCATTGCGTCCATCTTATCTTATCACATCTTTTCTCATTTTGTCTTTTTATCTTATATCTTGTTTATCTTATCTTTCCATTACTTATCTTAACTCATCTCATCTCCCCTTATCTTCTTCTCCTCAGTAACCCTGGGTCTGTGCGAGGTGAAAACGTGCCATGTCCAAAAAGCCATTGAGAAAGCTCGCCAAAACAAGCTTGTGCTTCTGGAGGCGGACTTTGGCCTGCCCCAATGTACTGAGGACGGAGGGTTCAAACCCCAGCAATGTTCAGGAGATATCTGTGTGTGTGTGGACCAGTCTGGTTCTGAAATCCGGGCCAATGAAGACGGCTCATGCAAAGGTGAGGGTTTAGCTTGGTTTGGTTTGGATTTTAATTTCCGGTAGGCCTTTTGTAACATTGTGAGGTCAATTTTGAATCAGGTAAATTTGAGTCTGTGCTACTTTGACCCTGCCTGTAAGAGTGGATCCACCGGCGCTGTGGTGTCATGGTTAAGCTCTTTGCCTTGCATGCGGAAGACCCTGGATCGATCCCCGATCGCGGACAATCTGGGGGTTTTTCTGCTGGGATTCTTTCCCTTTCAGTCCGGGTTGGCCCTGACATGCAGGGTCAAAATAGTCGGTCTCTTAAATGACCTTACAATGTTGCAGGGGACGTAAAACTGGTAACCAAACAAAAGAGTGGATCCAGGATGAGTTAGGCCCAGTGCAGACGGGTGCAGCTCCACAACACACAATGCAACAACGACCCAACTCGCATGCAACGGTTACCCTGAGTTCCATTCATACGAGTACTTGACTTTGCCCGACTACGCAACAGTCGTGACCCGGAAGCGTTGATCTTTCACCTTTTATAAATGCTTTCAAAGCCAAGGAGTTTAGAGTGACTCCTTGCTCGAAGCCCATCCGGCCTTGACCCTGACCTCCCTCTTTAGGTGTGAATGGGTACATGGCTATAGACAGTAAATGATCTTGTCCGTATGTTAGTGCTTTAGCGCCTGTAAAATGGCTGCTTGCACTGTATGCTTCCCAGTAAGTTGAGAAGGTTTCTGAATGACTTGGTCTGCTGGGGTAATAATTGATTGTAAAGCGCATAGAGCCAGTAATTGGGATATGTGCTGTGTTAATGTGGTCATTCATTATTGTTCTTTCTTCCTCTAGCCATTGACGAGATCAAGGAGCTGAACATGACCTTCAAGTACGACTTTGACTACGACACTCTCGTGAGGAACAATCTGGTGGAATCCTTTGTCAGGTAAGTTTGTTGAAGTGTTTATGAAAACAGAAAGCGCAGGTATTATTTGATTTTATATAATGATGTATTAAGATACAAAACTTAATGAATAGCAGGATGATTTTTAATACGACGAGCTCGTGAGGAACAGTCTGGTGGAATCGTTAGTCGAATGAGTTTATTGAAGTGCTTATGAAAACAGAAAGCGCAGGTATTATTTGATCTTATATAATGATGCATTAAGATACAAAACTTAATGAATAGCAGGATGATTTTTAATACGACGAGCTCGTGAGGAACAATCTGGTGGAATCGTTTGTCAAGTAAGTTTGTTGAAGTGTTTATGAAAACAGAAAATGCAGGTATTATTTGATTTTATATAATGATGTGTTAAGATACAAAACTTAATGAATAGCAGGATTTTTTTACTACTATGAGCTCGTGAGGAACAGTCTGGTGGAATCATTTGTCGAGTGAGTTTGTTGAAGTGCTTATGAAAACAATGCGTAGGAATTATTTGATTTTATTTAATGATGTATTTAGATACAAAACTTAATGAATATCTCGTCTAATTTCATCTAATCTCATCTTATCTTTAACTTATCTCAGCATATCTTTATCTTATGTCATCGTATCTTGATCCTATCCCAAGCATATATTTTTTCATCTATCTTAATTTTTACCTGTACATCATCTTACCTTTATCATGTTTCATGTTATCTTTTTTTTATTACCTCATCTTATCTTTATCTTATCTCATCTTTTACTCTCATCTCACCAGATCTCATTTTGTTTCTTTTCATCTCACTGTTGTACTACTTCTCATATCATTTTATATCTCATCTCATGAGTCTCAACTTACCTCATTCCATCTCATCTCATTTACCCCCATCCCCCCTTTCCCTCCCCACCCTCCACTCACTCCTGCAGTGCCTTTGATACCAAACTGAAGGAGAAGGGCATCACAGCGAAGGTGGGCCGACCTTACCGCGGAAGTGTCAAGATCGACGCAACTTTGACGGCGGATGAGAATTCGGTCAACAAGGATCTCGGCTTGGTCAAGAATGTAGTGGAGCAATCGGTCAGTGGTCACTTACAGTTGAATAAAACAGCCAAAGCAGTTGGCGCCTCTATTATTAGGTACATGTTTTAGCCTAACATGGTCAAAGAAACTGGTTCCTCTATTAATTAATAGTTTATAGGTACATGTTTTAGGCTAACATGATCAAAGAAACTGGCGCCTTTATTAATTAATAGCTTCTAGGTACATGTTTTAGGCTAACACGGTCAAAGAAACTGGCTCCTCTATTAATTAATAGCTTGTAGGTACATGTTTTAGGCTAACATGGTCAAAGAAACTGGCTTCTCTATTATTTAATAGCTTCTAAGTCCATGTTTTTGGGTTAAAACAGCCAAAGAAGCTGGTGACTCTATGAATTACTAGCTCCTAAGTACAGATGTTTTTAGACTAAAACAGCCAAAAAAACCTGCTGTCTCTATAAATCAATAATTTACCTATCGGCTTCAGTTTTGGGTTTTTTTTATAGTTTGTTTTTGGGTTGTTGTTTTTTGCTGAATTTTGCTACTTTCCTGTCTGATTTCTTGTTTAGCTCCCTTTCTTTGTATGGTTGGTGATTGGGTTGTTGTTTTTTCATGTCACACCACACTGAATAAACATGTTTTAACTTGCATCATGTAGGCCTATAGTATTTTTTTTTGTGAATAATTGATTGCAGAGAAAATTCGATACTTGCCAAAATATGTGAGTGCATAACAATATTGATAATAAGGAAATATTAAAGTAAATTTATTAGTATCTAATGTTCTTATCGATTAATGAATTGGAAAGAGGCCTTAGTAAATGGTATATAAATTGATAATTAAATGAATAGATACGGAATAATTCAATGAGTTTGTGAATAGGGAAGAATGAATTGATAAACAAATAAATAAATAGATTGTTAGGGAATAAGGAGTAGATAAATTAAGAAATAAGTAAAATAATAAACAAATATATTAAATACTATGTATTACATGTATCTCACTCTGTTCCCTTTTTAACCACCTGCGCTGTGGTGTAATGGCTAGCTCTTTGCCTATCATGCCGAAGACCTGAGTTCAATCCTGCACACGGACAATCTGTCTTTTTCTGCTGGGATTTTTTCCTCTCAACCTGGGTTGGCCCTGACAGGCAGGGTCGAAGTAACCTGTCTCTTACATGACATTACAGTGTTGTAGGGGACGTAAAACTAGTAACCAAACTAAATCTTTTTTCAACCCCTTCAGGTTGCCACTGGTGACATGGACCTTATTGTAGACGGTCAGTCCTTCGGTCTGGTCCAAGAGGATTCTGTGGTCAGTGCACGAACTGCCTCCCAAATATCTGGAACGGACGGAGGAACGACAGATGGGCCGGACAGAGAGGAGAAGGAGGAAGACGATGGACTGAGTGATGAAGACATTATCATCATCGCTGCTGTGTCTGGTGGCGTCGGGTTACTGCTGCTGATTGTGGTGGTCGTTGTAAGTATTTGAGGAGAGATGTTTTGTATACTTTACTTCTTTACTTTACTTTTCCGATCCAGCGGTCATTAATAATAATAATAATAATAATGGTATTTGTATAGCGCCTTCCCTTAAAAATTTTCAAGCTCAAGGCGCTTCACAGAAGAGTCAAATAATTCATGACATGGACAATTGTAGAATTACAAAATAATTTCTTCTAAAGATCAAATGTCGCAGTCACTAAAACTCATACATGATAAAAATCAATCACACTCTAAAAATCATGCTCAGTAAAAATAGATTATTGGGGTAGGGGAGGGGGTGAGGGCTCTTGCCCTTCGACTTGATGCCATGACATAGTATTGGGATGTCTTTCTGGGTTGCTCAGGTTATTTGCTGCTTGTGGTAAGAGATCTTTCCGGAGATGATGTAGGGCTGGGCACTCAAGCAGTTGATGTGCTACTGTTTCATACGGGTGTGGACAGAGGGGGCAGTTTGGTTCTTTTTCCGGCTGGAATCTGTTGAGATGTGCGTTAAGGGGTATTTGGTGGGATCGCAGGCGGAAGATAATGACCAGTGTCTGTATGCATCAAGCTGTCGTACGAGTTTTTGACCTCTTATCTCGCTGCACCGAGGTGTAAATAAAATTTTCAGATGTGCGGAACACTCGTAAGCCTACACCGTACGTAAATCCCCTCACGCACTGTAACTCGCCCACGAACTTACCCCAGCGGGTGAGTTCTACTAACAAGACTTACACCGTGCGTAGCGGCCAAATTTCATGCATGCCAATTTCGTCCAAAATACACCTGGGTGTAGAGACTACGACCTACTAGCCCGTACGACCAACTAACTTTACGGGTTCTTGATGCATCCGGCCACTGTTCTCACCTCTCAAGGGAGTTTAGGCTGTTTTATATGTGGTGTATGTATCGCAGGTTGCCAGCTCAACTCTCTCAACTCCATTTTTGGCGGAAATCACTTTTGTGCATGTATTTCACCGGCGCTGTGGTGTAATGCTTAGGCTCTTCGCCTGACATGCGGAAGACCCCGGATGTTCCGGAGCGCAGACGATCTGGGTTTCTTTCTGCTGGGATTTTTCCCTCTCAGCCCGGGTTGACCCTGACAGCCAGGGTCGAAGTAGTCTGTCTCTTAAATGACCTTACAGTGTTGCAGTGGACGTAAAACTGGTAACCAATCCAAACTAACTAAAGCATGTGTGTTCCAAAGCACTTGCAAGGGGTGCATATCCTGTAAAAACTCAGAGTCCGACAATTTATAAAAAAACAACGGACAGCGATCAAATTCCATACTACCATTTCTTGGGAAAAAATGTAATAATAATAAATAATAATGGATTGCATTTATGTAGCGCATATCCCAATTACTGGCTCTATGCGATCTAGTTTTCAGTCTGTCTTTCTATCTATCCATCCTTCTATCCATCTTTCTGTCTATCTATCTTTCCATCCACCCATCTACCCATCTATCTACACTGTATCTAATCATCTCTATCTACATGTATCTATCCATCCATCCATCTATCCACCCACCTATCTGTCTATCTATCCATCTAGTTATCTCTCTGTCCATCGATCCATCTATCTATCCATCTACCATCTGTCTATCTCATCTATTTATATTTTTATGCATTTATTGATCTTTTCATACATATACCCATCTGTTCATCTATCTATATGTCTATATATCTATTAATCTATTCGTCCATCCATCTTATCTGTCTATCTATTCATCCATCTATCCATCCATCCCTCAATCAACCCGTATGATGGTGTCTGTCTGTGTGTCCCCAGTGTTGCTGTCAAAGACACAGGAAGAAGGAACAGGCCCAGCCCGTGGATGATACTTATGACCATATTCGAGTACAATTAGTGAGTAATAATAATAATAATAATAATAATAGTAGTAATAATAATAATAATAATTATAGTGATAGTAATAATAATTACAAAAATAATAGTAATAATTACAATAATAATAGTAATAATAATAATAATAGTAATAATGATAATAATAATAGTAATAATAATAATAATAATAATGATAATAATAATAGATTGCATTTATATAGTGTATTTCCCCACCCGAAAGCAATCTCTATGCGCTTTAAAATCATTATTACCCCAGCAGACCAAGTCATTCAGAAACCATCTCAACTTCGTGGGAAGTATACAGTGCAAGCTGCCATTTTAGAGGCGCTAAAAAAAATAAAATCCATGGGAAACAAAACACATTAATACAGTACCCATTACATGATTCCTGACATCAGAGTGAATCATGTGGTATTTGAATTTTTCCCACTTTGAACTAAACGTTTTATTTCCAAGTTTGGATAAGAATTTTCTTTTTCTCCACTTTGACTAAATGTTCTATCTTCTCACTTTGATTAAATGTTCTATTTTCTCACTTTGATTAAATGTTCTATTTTCTCACTTTGATTAAATGTTCTATTTTCTCACTTTGATTAGATGTTCTATTTCCTCACTTTGATTAAATGTTCTATTTTCTCACTTTGAATAAAAATGTTATATTTTTTCACTTTGAATAAAACGTTCTATTTTCTTACTTTGAATAAAATGTTCTATTTTCTTACTTTGAATAAAATGTTCTATTTTACCCACTCGCTCCAGGACACCAAGAGCAACCCGTACGACAATGCACCTGTCTACAACCAGGCTTTCGAACCCGACAACCAGTACATGAAGGTCAAACTCTAGGCCACACTGACCTTCACCTTCACAAGACAGCAGACACGTAGCTCTCTATTCCCGCTCACAAATGTTGACACTTTCTGTTTTTCATTACTCATCCTGTTCTTGTAAAGATTATTTTTTGAAACTCTTAATATGATTTTGTTGAATCATAATACCACCAGGCCGTGCTTTATAATATGCATATCGTTTCCACTTTAAGATTTTTATATGGTTTCTTTACACATACAAATTTATTAACTTGTCGATTTTCTTTTTTTCTATTCTTGTTGTTCTCAGTTTAATACTTCTTGAGACATGGAGCACCTAACTTGATACATTTTCCTGCGTTGTTGTTTTTTTAAAAAAAAGAAAGATAAATTTAAACGTTTTTGCCTGTTTTTTAAAAAAAAGAAAGATAAATAGAAACGTTTTTGCCTTGCCCTTCTGTTTTGTGTTAGCTTAAGGCAGGTTTATTATAAAACAGTTTAGCAGATTTGAAATTTGACACAAATCCATTTTAAGTTTTATTCAGAAACACCGCTCCCAATATTTTCTGTATATTGATAGTGAGAATATAATCCTATATGTAAGCTTATTTTAGTGAAGCATAATGTAAAATTGATAATGAGTAGATATATGCTGTTAATATTTTTTATATTTACCGAACAAAAATTTTAATCCACTAATTTTTCTACATTGATCTTTGCAGAAACGATAATTTTGTGCTGAAAAGAGAAAAGCTATATTTTTCTTTTATGATGAATTGTCATAAGATGTTTTTTATAAACAGCCAAAGCTGATGTCAATTTTCTAACTCTTCTTAATTTACCTTTCTAAAGATCAACTATTTCTTTACACTGTAATATAGTAGCACTGTATCCTTAAAAACATTTGGGATTTACTATTATTTACTGGTAAGTGAGATGCGCACATTGTTACTTAAAATACACTCTAATTCTCTAGATGTTTTCTACGGTTTTTACATTGCCCTCTATGGGCAGGTTCCCAGGTTTTTTATGGAACGTGTTCTTGACTTTTTTCTTTGAGTGTCTGTGTTTTTAACAACATTTCTTGTCTCTCTGACTGATGAAAAAAAAAAAAAAAACTCAAGTAAACTGAAATCCTAAACATTCCATTTAACGTCTTTCATAGCTGTATTGGATTTTCTTAGATTGGGCGTCAATGCATAAACATTTGCTGAAATCAAGGAAACGTATCACATTTTGTCATCTACTACTGCACTGAGTGTTCCAGAGTTTTTTCCAGCACGACCTGTCTGAACCTTTCTCCTTGCTCAGAAACGCGTCTGATTTTGTGAGCTTTCGCACGCAACATTGTTACTGACACCAGAAATTATTCTTTTCTAACTATATTTGTTTTATACTTTTTACTAACACTTTGAAGCTGTTAACTTTTATATTTACCGAACAAAAATTTTTATCCACTATTGTTATAAATCTATCTTTACTGAAACGATTTTGTACTTAAAAGACAAAACCTATACTTTTCTTTATAATAAAAGTTTTGACGGAAAAAAAAAATTTGGTATCTGAGTGTTGCTCTTTACCTGTGTTAAGTTACTCTTGACAGCCATTTGAAAGAATGTCAAAGCTTGTTCTTATTGTTGTTGTTGCTGTTGCTGCTGCTGTTGTTATTTTTGTGGCTGTTCTTGTTGTTGTTATTATTTTTGTTGTTGTTTTTGCTGTTAGTGTTGTTTTGTTTTTGTTGTTGCTACTGTTATTCTTGCTGCTGCTCCGATGCTGTTATTGTTGTTGTTGCTGTTGTCATTGTTGCTTTTCTTGCTGCTGCTCTTTTCATTGTCGTTATTGTTGTTGTTGCTGCTCGAGAACATCTATGGGTCATTCTAGCACCAAGTTGTCTTAAGAACTTTCAGAGCCATGGTAGCTCTTCGGGATGGAGAACCTTAAATTTGATCCTGTCTCTAAAACCTTCTGGGCCTGATGACTGCGAAATGCGAGGCAATGATGGATTACTGCCAGTGTTTTGGTTTGGTTACCAGTTATACGTCCCTTTCAACACTGTAATGTCATTTAAGAGACGGGGCTGCTTCGACCCTGCTTACCGGCGCTGTGGTGTAATGGTTAAGCTCTTCGCCTTGGATGCGGGAAGACCCTGGATCGATCCCCGATCGCGGACGATCTGGGGTTTTTTTCTGCTGGGATTTTTCCCTCTCAGTCTGGGTTGGCCCTGACAGGAAGGGTCGAAGTAGCCGTCTCTTAAATGACCTTACAGTGTTGCAGGGGGCGTAAACCTGGTAACCAAACTAAACCGACCCTGCTTGTGAGGACCCACCCGAGCTGAGAGTGAAAAAATCCGAGCAGATAAAAACCCAGATCGTCTGCACGTGGGATCATACTGGGCTCTACCGCATGATAGACGAAGAGCCTAACCACTACACCACATCGCCGGTCAATTTTAAGCCTATTGTTTGGAATAGTTTACTCACGTGCACCTTTTAGTTTAGCTTTTGGCTTAACCTCCCTTCGAACGCTGTACGGTCATTTTGGAGACAGTATCGAGGTTTCGCCGACCCCCTTAGGCTGAGCGTCCACTGACCTGTTTTGTCAGTTGCAGGCCAGGCTCATCTATATTTACCGGCGCTGTGGTGTAATGGTTAGGCTCTTCGCCTTGCCTGCGGGAAGACCCTGGATCGATCCCCGATCGCGGACGATCTGGGATATTTTCTGCTGGGATTTTAATCCCTCTCAGCCCTGGTTGGCCCTGGCAGGCAGGGTCGAAGTAAATGACTTTACAGTGTTGCAGGGGACGTAAAACTGGTAACCAAACCAAACCAAACCAACCCTGCTTATCAGGACCCACCCGAGCTGAGAGTGAAAAAATCCCAGCAGATAGAAACCCAGATTGTGTGCGCTTGCGGTCAAACTTGGATTTACCGCATGATAGGCGAGGAGCCTAACCACTACACCACATCGCCTGTCAATTTTAAGCCTATTGTTTGGAATAGTTTACTCACGTGCACCTTTTAGTTTAGCTTTTGGCTTAACCTCCCTTGGAACACTGTATGGTCATTTTGGAGACAGTATCGAGGTTTCGCAGACCCCCTTAGGCGGAGCGTCCACTGACCTGTTTTGTCAGTTGCAGGCCAGGCTCATCTATATATTATATGATATATACATAATATTATGAG
>JAUKPP010243676.1:0-13437 GCA_032273245.1 Phyllaplysia taylori | reverse complement strand
GCCCGTCTCTTAAATGACCTTACAGTGTTGCAGGGGACGTAAAACTGGTAACCAAACCAAACCAAACCAAAGCAGCTTCCCAATATGACAACTGGTCCCATCACCGATGCAAACAAATATTTGTGTCCCCTGGCATGTCATAATATACAGACTCCATCGTTTATATAAGAATGTGCTTGATTCATATTTTTCTTTATTTACCATTGCAGCCTCCCAATATGACAATTGGTCCCATCACCCAGGGAAGCCCACTGTGGGAGGTGGCGGAGAAAGACCTTGCTGTAAATGAGCACAAGGAAGACCCGACTGTCGTCCCATTCAGTTGTGATGGAGCAGTAAGTTTTTTTTTTTTTCTATAATCCTTTTCTTTCATGGTGTGATTTTCGTTGTTTGTTTTGCTAAGGTTTTACGGCACTAATCTTGTAGGTTGGTTTTTTTTATATACTCATTCCATAATTCCCCACATCATAGTGCATAGCTTGGTATTAAATTTGTTTAAAAGCGCCGGCCGTTTTCCTCAAATCTAATATTTCCATAGTGGCCTTACTTTTAACATAGACTGAGGCCAAGTCAAGTTTTCTTTGATTATCTCAGAAGAGCAGAAAATTAGTTTGGCCATATTGGAAGCACCATGATGATATATGAAAGCCACACAGGGAAAAAATTAACAAGACTCAAGGTTTGATCAGATGAGTTCTATTATACACAGAGGAATATGGAGCAGGACTAAAAATGTTTCCCTAATCCACTTTCAAATGAAAAAAAACATACCTTCCATTTTTCAGTTTTTAAAGCACTCTTTCTCTCTTCTGCTGGTTTGATGTAATAAATGGCATTATCTCAGAATGTGCTGAATGCGACACGCCTGCTTCTTTTCCTTTGGCTTTCTTATCTAATTCCTCATAATTCTCATTGTTGTGTACTTTCCATATTGTTTCTGCAGACGGAGGAGGATCGTGACACTATCGCCCGCACCATGATCGTCCCCAAGGACAAGAAGTACATACGCTATTTCCCTGGGAACACTTTCCCCAGCTATTTCTATCGCCAGCGCGACCTTAAACTTGAGTTTATCAAGCCGGCCGTCATGCTCCAGTTCACCAGCCTGCTGCACAATCATCTCACACACATCAAATGTACGGCGTGGGGTCAAGTCTACCACCTGGATGGCATGATGGTGGATCACACCCTGTTAGAGACCACGTTTGCTATCTACATTGAGGCGTAGGTCTACAGTTAGGACCATTTTTTGTGGTGTGAGAAAAGTAGTATTTGCTAATGTGGAGCTTATTCTAATGAGAGAAAAAATGTGGTCGCAAAGATGGAGAATATTGCAGTGTGGAAAAATGAGTCCTCCAAGAAGAAAGTTTATTGTCGTCTTTGAAAACATGCCACAAAGATGAAGTTTTCTGTCATGGGGGCAGGTTATGGTCGCGAGGATGGAACTTTTTGTGGTTTGAACAAATTGTGTTTGCAAGGATGGAACGTTTGATAGTGTATAAAAAGATTAGTGGCAAGTATGGATCTTTTTGTCATGGGTTCAGTACATGGTCGTGAATACGGATTTGTATGGTCAAGGGCCCTGCAGTCATATTTGATTCTGCAGCTCAATAATTCCTATTGACTGCAGGCAGGCTGAGGCGCATTTGTCTAGGGGTTAAAGACTCGGTCCTCTCTCAGTCCAGGGGTCAAAAACTCTCCCCTTTCTCAGTCCATTTTGCATGGAATCATTGTAGTAACAGACCAAGCTACTGATATGATTACAGGCTTTGGTATTTTTGTGAAGTGTTGGCTGTTTTTATATTTTGCACCCCCAGCAACACCGTAAGGTTGTTTAAGAGACTGGATCCTTTCATCCTGCCTTTCACCCGGACTGATTGAAAGAGACAATATATCCCAGTGAACGGCGGCCGATGCTTGATTATAAAACTGACCCATTTGGACCTTGAAGCGTGAAATGTGGTCACTTGACAAATTTTGAGAGATGGTGAGAGTTAATATGGTGGGAAATAATGTTGAATGAGTCGCATCAAATTTTTAATGATCAGACTTGTCTGTGTAATGAGTTCATCAACTGGGTGTGTCCAGTTGGGACCTGATGTGACCAGTCCATTCCAATCTTGTCATGCGGTGTCAGGTTGCTGTAGTAAAGCGTTCTGCTCTGATTGATGTATGCCGTTTATTTATGCTTCTCTTATAGAACTGATTCAATATCTCTGTATCTTGTGTGTCTGTGTGCTTCCATACCAGAACTAAATAGTCTTATTACTGAGTGCTTTGAATTTAAAACGGTGTCTAGGCCTATCACTTTTTGTTGCTTTCAGACAGACTTTCTTTTAAACAATTTGAATTGTTTCACTTAGACTCTATCGTATGCTTTAGCTCTGCAGATACAATTGAGTATCTTTTTACTGTTCTCTGTTCTCCATATCGCTCGGCATTATGTGTTCATACTGCTTTTTTCTTTCCTAAAACTTCTACAATTCAACTTTGACCTGAGATATGATACTGTGAATCTACACAGTTTACAAGTAGCCTACTGTTCATATTTCTCTCCTGGACTTTGGCGTGTAATTTTAAGTTTGGCCTGAGGAAAATGTGAGTCTACACAATGCATCCCCTGTGCATCAACTTTATTTCTTTCATCATTGCTTTCTCTTTCTTATGTAACAACCTCTGCTTTGTTCCTCTTGAAAAAATCCATTGCTGGTCTTAAGATTGAACTTGTTGATGGCTCAATTAACGCCACTTTGAGCGCTTAGTTGGATTGATTATTTGCATGTAAGGAAGTTCAGTTTAGCTTCTCATCAGGAGTTCAAATTTATCATGAAATAACTACCTAATATGAAGGCAGCGGGAAGCAGTAAGATTACCTATACCGCTACTCGACAAATTTTTGTATGTTGGTGAAATAACGCGTGTTCTGGTTGAGTGAAAAATGTGTGAAATAATTCACAACTGGCAAACTCCCTACTTTATGATAATTTTGTGCAAAAAATTATGCTTTCAAGCATGGTTTGGGACCAACTGCAATGTATATTTATTGAGAGAAGAGAAATGCACAAATTTCATTTTTGTGTTATACACCAACTAAAGAGTAAGGTGGAAGAGAGTCATGTTGTATACGTCTCTGGAACCTGTACAGGTGATATGTAACTTATATTGCATCTCACTATAATTCATCATCTGTTCGGAGCTGGTGTCATGAATTGGTAAAAAATAACAACTGTGATTTATGAAAAGTTTGGCTTTTCTTATGGACAAAGTCACTGATGATTTCATGGTCATATATTGATTGCGGTTCATGTAAATCTGAATGTAAATTTTATTATCCAAGTAATTGTTACAAACTTTTCATACTCCAGTAGATTTTGGAATTTTCAACCCCTTGTTCAGTTTTGCATTGTAGACATTCTTTTATGTCTCAGTGTAGAAAAATGCTGATTTTGCTGAACCAACACAAGTCTCTGGGTTATTGTTTCTTTGTTTTTAAGATGACTGATTTAACTACAGACAAATTAGAAATTAACATAAGTCTACTTTGAAGATCAGTTACACACAGACGCACACACACACACACACACACACACACACACACACACACACACACACACACACACACACACATATACACACACACACATGCTCACACTCTCCCAGATGTTCACACTTGCTCTGATGTAAAAGCAATAACGGAGCTACAGGAATAACCTTTATGTCCACTATGAGATTGTTCAGCCATACAGGGCAAAAGTCACACTAATGGATCCATCCGTCACTCTTTCCTGCTTCTATATATAAACCATGTTGTATGAATGAACTTTTGTCACTGTTGTATGTATCATAATGTATGTGTTCAAAATTATGGGACCCTATAGGAAGTCATCAAGCATTGTTTGTTTGTATGGTGGCTGCTTCAAAGTAAGGAAGCAAGCTGTAAAATCAATGCTGTTAGCAAAGCTGTCTGAGGAGTGATCATGAAATCTATATGATTGTTTTTGCGACAGTGTTTTTTTCCCCGTTTTTTTTTCTTCTTTCATTGGTTAGTGTTAAGGTTTTGAAATGCTAAGTTTTCTTGAAGACAAAGTTTCTCATTGATTCAGAATTCAAAATGTTGTGCTCAATAAAAAGTTATTTTAACATAGATATTTATATTTTACATGGTTTGATTCAAAGGCAACCTCTTAAACTTCTTAAGACATCTTGATATTTAAACTTCCTCAAGACATTTGTCATTGCAGCTCCTATCGCTATGCACCCTGCGTGCTCAATCAAGATTGCAGTGGACAATATAAAATAGTGGCAGGGACAGAAGTATACTCTTGTTGTGAAGTATTTTTTTAAGAGCCATATTTTTCACCCCAGATTGACTTAACAAATTTTTCAAGATTTTTGTGAATGGCTTCGTATGGTATGGTTGTGTTCCTCTTATCATTGTTGGAGAGAGAACAATGCTGCTTCTTGTTGACAAACTTTCCTCACCAGTCAAATCCACTTTTTAGTATTGTGAAATGCTCTTTCTGACCAAACTTCAAAACCTGGTTTGTTGTTTCCCATTTTTTATCACTGTTTTAAGATCAACATCTTTTGGTGGTGATGCAGAGAAATCATAGAAGTATCTGATGGCTTTTTTAACCTGAAGATGTTCTGTTTTTATGCTTCTAGATTGGGAGCTTTATTTTCACATCCAAAACCCATGGATGTTGCAGTCTGAGACTAATCTGTATGGAAAATATTATGTAAATCAAACAAAAGTGATGTTCTCCTTACCCCTTCATTTGAAAGGCAGGTCTGCGCCAATGGCAACAGCCATGCACTGCAGCACACAAGTCACATGTGGGGATCAATAAGAGTTAAAGAAGCCTGTCCTTTTCACTATCTCATGTAAGTGATTTGTGTGTGTGTGTGTGTGTGTCCGTACTATGAATATTTATGAAAGTAAGTGAAATTTGGTTGCAGCTGTCATACAATGTGTGGCTTCTGACCGTTTTTCAGCAGTTCTTTCAAGTAATCGTGTCATTTCCATGTGCCATGAGCGTAAACAGGATGTGTTTTTTTTTAGAATAATGCTTTCTGGTCGTTTTTATTATATAAAGTAAGTAGCTTATTTAGAAGGAAAATCATTCCAATCTAGTCAAAGCAAAAATAGCTCTGTCTCGTGCTATTGCGATGACCCAGATACCCTGTAATAAAATTTGGCTTAAATGCCTTGATATAACTACACCTTCAGCTTTAAAACTTTTAACGGAAAGAACAAAAATTACCATCAGATGATCTCAAGTTGTCGTGTTTTTTCCTTACATGAATACATGCAGACAGTAAAAGGAAAGAAGTAATCTTATAGAATGTTCAAGGGGTTAATTACCTGCTCTATAAAAATTTATTTGTGTACTTGAGTCACAGTTATTTTTTTCACGATAAAAGCGTATGCAAGCTTTGCGATTGTGATGATCAAATATGTGCCTTTGGCTGACAGCCCATTGTCCTTGCTCGTCTGTCAATACCGTACGCCCATGGGGGTCTCCGCCCGACCTGGAGTGAACATGTTTGTGTAATCTGTGTGCCCTAAAACCTGTCCTTTGTGGTTTAAATGCCTTTTATGTGAAACATTCCACTTCAAGCCTACGTTTTTGCTATTTTATATATATGCTCATTTTGTTCTGAAAAGTTGTGTGTGCACATTTCCTGTGCCGCGCCTTTATGTCTGAATGCAATTCCTCAAGTGTACAGCAATAATCTACAAGTTTCATGTTGGTTTGGTTCAACTACCCCACAAGTTTCATCTCATTTTAGTTCTCCTTCATAGATTGTTATGTTTATAACATTGCCCTAAGCTATGCACTGGTGAATTCTGTATTGAACAACACTTCTTAAATACAATGACTGCTTTTCTTCTGTATTACTCCATTTTTTCCTTCATCAAATCTTTGTTGTGTTTCTTTTTGTATAGTTGTGAGGCTTATCTAAACATGCCATTGTCATTTTTCAAGCCTCAAAATTCGAATAATTTGTATATAAGTATGTATAATTTCGATGAATATTATGTATTGGCTTTTTCTTCTGCACTGGTACCCGAGATGTTTGCATAGAGCAATCAAATCAATTCCAAAATATATGAGTTGACAAAGTTTTTCTTATTTAGCAACCCCTTTCTCCCCTCGTGTTCACTGTAGTAATATTTGCCATTTTTCTTCAGCGTTTGGGAAGATATTTTTTCTCTTTCTGTTTTTAAAAATAAAATATGAAGGGTGGATCTTGAAGTGCTTTTATTTGATTTCTGGGCAATCATTGGTTTTGGGTTGGGTTTTTGCTCTTTTCTTTCTTTCTTTTTTCTTTGGTCTGAGATTTCATTTGATCTTCATTGATACTTATTTTATTGCGATCTAGATTGTGTATTTGACAAACCTTTGACTAATTCTGTGCACTTAAATTTGTTTTAGACTTGTGAAATCTGTAAAATAACGATAAATAAGACTTGCTTATCATGTTTGATATTGACCTTTCCTCAATTTAATGTATAAAAGTAGGAATGTTTTATTCTCAAGATCAAGAAAAAACTCAAATAGATAAGTCCACTTGCAATGTACCAAATATTTAAATCCATAGAATGAGGGAGAAGATAGTTACATAAAATAACAACATATAGCAATGTCTTCTTGTGGTAAGCTCTTGAAGCACTATTTTTAGGTACATGTATGTAGGAGGGGTTTGAAGAAGATCTGGATGATTTTTTCTGTTTTATGTTTTAATAAGAGAGGGATGGAAATTTATCTCATTTTACCTCTTTAAGAAATTGATAGAATGTCTTGTGGATCAATAATTTTACCAAAAATGTGCAGGCTGCTCTGAATCCCTCATTCCATGAGATTTCCCGAATTTTTGTCATAAATTAACATACCATTTCCACGAGTTGTTTTCAAGTTACATGTACTTATAAATTAAATGTTCTTTTTGAAAGTTTTAAAAGATAGCTGGAAATTTAAAATGACTATTTATATGCCAATCTCATGAAAAGTTCAATTATCTTTTATGAAAAGGCTATTAGAAATCGATGCAGACTATGTGCATAAATGAATGATATCTATATGAGGTAAAGCTCGGTAATTCTATGGAAAAATCTCAAGCTAGTTTAGGCATACATACCAAATAGTGATTTAGTGAAACTGTTGTTAGGATAGTTCCAGGCTGAGTACTTGTCGGTTGTCTTACTTTGTCTTAGGTTTGATCATTATCTGTTTGAAATAGTAAGGGGTAAGTTATTTATAGGGGTGTCAGCCTTTGGCTGTTTTAGCCTCTTTATTAGTTGTTTAATCTGATTGATTATTTGCTTACTGTTGAGAAAATATAGACAGAATGCACGGTAGTCTTTTTATATTCAGGATGAGAATTTGCATTTCAATTTGCAGTTTTTTCCTGAATGTTTTTGTTGTTGCTCATCATGATTATGCAGCAATTGTTGTTGTTTATATGATAAATGATATTGTAACTCAACATGATCAATGGAAACATGTTTTGTTTAATATACTGTGATTTTTTTTTCACAAAGGGCAAAATTATTTGAAATGTTTAATGGATTAAAGAAACTTAAGTACATTGTTACAAAGCTCAGCTTTAGACTTCATTTGAAGTGATTTACTGGTTGTGAATGAGGATTTTATCAAATTGTATAAAAGTGATACGCATGAATTTTGCAGCATTCGTTGCTGAGATTCATTCATCAGAGAATCATTTTATTGTCTTTAACTGTATATTTTGAAAAAAATTGCTTTACAAGACATTTTCTTTTTTTTTTACTGAAAGATGTCAAGAATTTTCTCTTTTGGTAATAACCCAGACTTTATTTTCATGTGGATTATAATACGAGGTCCAAAAGATTCTTCATGTACCGAAGTCAAATGTTGTGGATATTATCAGGTTGTTTTGGGTTGATCAAATATATGATTTATACCTGCTGTTTTCAAGAAAGAACAAGATAACATGGTATTATAATATCTATGCATACTTTATCCTCTGTTTACAATAGTCCATTTGTGATACAGTAGAAAAAAATCAACAAACAATTTTGGACCATCTTGTCGGATTCTCATTTTCTTTGAGCTGAAGAGAGGTGAGTCAGATAGTCAGGGATGCCACTGGGATTTTGTGAAAATAACTGAAATTTAAGAAGTTGCGTCTGCGAGCAGAAGTACACTGTATTGACATTTCTTATATAGAGTTATACAGATGCTGAGAATGATGGTTGAGTGGAAAACAAATTTCAGTGGAAACAGCGTGAAACAGATGTACACTTTATTTACATTTCTTATATTCTATGGGGTTTTTACAGATGCTGAAAATTATAACTGCTTGGGAAAACAGATTCCAATTTTAGTAGAAATCGCATGAAGAAAAATGGGACAAAAAGACACACCCCTGAGTAGCAATAAGCAAACGAATTCATCTCAAGTTGTCGTCATGGAACAAAACCCTTTAAGTCAATGCTACAAAAACAGAGGGTTTATTTGCCAAAAATGTTTTTAGAGAAAAATATTGTTTCATTCCAGATAAGTTCCCTATGGCTTAGTGATAAAGTAATGTATAGTATCACTGAAGATAGGCATTCCCAGTCATGGGCTTATGCATATATTATGTATGCTCTTACCTACTCTGTGCTTCAAGTCCTATCATTGTTGCTGTGTCAGTTATAAATTTTGTTAAGTGTAGACCATGATTTATCATAGATTTATAGAGCTCATACTCATTTATAAAAATTAAAACGATAGGGGAAGCTCCTTTATTTTTCAAACTTGGGCTGGCACAATTAATTGCTGTGGCCACTTCGATAATGGCTACAATTTTAACAATGTATATGTACCAACATTCTTTGTTTTTTTTAATAAAATCACCTTAATGTAGTTAGGTCCAGGAGTCCAGTCAGATTATATTGAAAGCATATATTGTCATATTCCACACACATGCACACATTCACAGGCTATTTCCTAATTTGTTAAAAATCCAAAGTAAAAGGAATCCCACCACCCAAATCCGGAGAATTTGTTACAAACACAAGGGTCAAATGTTGTTGAGTTTACAATAAAATAAATTCCATTATACAACCCTCTGGTACAACAATCCAATGGCACTGCAAAGCATACCATATAACTACAACTTTTTGTGATTGTGTCATTATTGCTACCATCATTATTGTGTTTAATTATTAACAATTTTTGTATTTTTTAGTCAATTCCTGTTTTATGGACAACGTACAATAAAGAATGTCATGGATTCATTTACAAATTTTCTGGTTGTTTTGTATTTTTTGTATCTCAACCACTGTGCTTTAATTTATCAGTTGTGTGAATGTATTATAAGTTTGTGGTGAACCTGACCATAATTATGGTCAGAGGGCTTTGTCAGGCACAAGTGGACTAACCCCGGGGACTTTAGTTTTTCTAGGAGAGGCTCAAAATGGTTTGTGTATGTTTGAGCTTATCGTCTCCTCAAACTTCCAAGGTTTTACCAGCAACAGTGTGTCACTGAGACAATCCAATGTCCTGTCTCATGGTTCTGGAACTTAATCAAAATGTCCCGTTCGGTCACAGTATACGGAAACAGGGCCCTCAGCCGCCAAATTTCCTTTTCATCGTTTCTTAGGCTTGGCATGGCAAGAATAGAACCCACAACAAGTTACTCACAACTTCGCTAGACCACAGTGGAAGTGCTCAAAACAAGTTCTTTTAGCCATTGATAACACTTGAATTACCTGGGGACAAAAATCACTAGTCACTACGAAAGTTTACATTTTACCAAAAAGGAGTGAATTTTGACAAGCCATAGAAGAACTACATGTATTTCCCCCAAAATCTCGTGAACTAAAGAGCATTGTCAATGCTCAAATAATACAAAAATGAGCTGTGGTTTTTCAATTTACGTAGAATGTAAACAAACGGTCGTGATTATCAATATCACTCAAGGCGAATGTGGTTTGGGGAACATTCAAAGTTGGTTCGTTTGTAATACTCTGTCAGTATATTGTGTACGGTCAGAGCCATGAAAACTCAACAAAAAAATGACGGTGAACCTCCCTGGATTCAAACCCGAGATCTCATTGTCTGTAGGCAGGCAGTACACTACCGCTCGGCCATTGGCGCACTCTGCCTCGAGAATGGGAAGGACTTGTTTGTTTGTTTGGTGAAAGTTTTTCAGCACTATTGACACTGTAAGGTCATTTAGGCACCAGGAAATAAAAGTAGGTCAATAGTAACACATAGAAAGAAGTAGGAGCAGAACACACCAGAGCACCTGCCAACCAACCACACATGGAGTGTGCAGAAGTCTTGCTTGGAACCTTTCACATCTACAACAGAGCTAAGCTGGTCAGCCAGATGTCATTAAACTGTGACTGGATGAGATGTAGGCGTCAGTTTTGGATTTATAAAAACAGGGGTCATGCACATCTCTGCAACTTTTTCCCAAGATTTTAAACACTGCTATCTTCTCGGAGCCACTTGTAACAGAAATGAGCAGCGAAGTGCCAATCTAAGAATCCAAACGTCCTTGTTCAAATCATGAATGATTGTCTGATTTTGTTAGTTTTGGTGTAATGCTTCTTTCAACACTGTAAAGTCATCCAAGAAGCCCAACCTCCAAATTTTACGTAATCTATACAAAAACCAACAAAAAAAATCCTGTTGAAGCTTGCAGGATTCAAACCTGTAACCTCCACATTTGTAGGTGGGTACTTTACTACTGTCGCAGATGCCCCCAATCAAGAGTAGACCATACCAGAGCCCTAGCCAATCACCCGAGGACTCCGCTAAAGCATCTACATTCTAAATTTAAAAAAAGATACAAAACTGCTCCCCAAAAGATACACGAAAATGCATTAAAAAAACCAACAACTGATCACTTTGTTGCATGAGATGTATTTATAAAATTCGTCATCAAATGTTTCAGGTAACAAACATACTCCGCCATCCAACGACAGCCCCAGTCAGAACATTCACGTTACTCAGTCACATCCTCCACACATTCATACTAACATAAAAAATGTACAGTAACAAGAGTGGCTTCCTCAATCAGATAACGTTCACCTTTCATGCCTCTAACGACAATCTCTAGAAATCACATAGTTATGCGAGTCATTGTCATCATTTACTCAGATGTTCCTGTCGATATGTAAGGATTCTCATGCTGCATTATCAGAGATAGATGATAGCAGCCAAGATATAGGCCCATGTCATTCTGCCTCACACAATCAGGTATCTCGAATTTAACACAATCATTAAACTCAATTAAGTAATTAGATGTAGATTTACTATCATTAACTACTGCCGATGGTCCCAATTGAGAATTTCACAAAAATCTTTTAAAGTAAAATTTGGTCCATGATTTAAGAAAGGCATTTTATCCCCGTCTATTTCATCATTGAATTTTTATTCATATGCCAGCTAGGTGAAGTTGGTGATGTGATCAACACAAATGCCTTGGAAAGACACAACTGTTCACACTAACAACTTCATGAGCCTAGGGGATAGGGGTGGCATCTCACATTTCACATGTAAACAACCAAGGTAAATCACAGAATCTCTGGTGAGTGGAAACACTCAGTTTTAACCAGGGATAACCCATGGCCAAGAAAGAAAAACCTGAACTTTCTGCAGTCAGTTTTAGTACCCACAATAAATTGAGGAAAACAGGGAAGAAAGTACAAAACACAATGAAGTGTTCTTGTGTAAAAGCTAAAAACCGGAGGCCCCGGAAAATTCCTAAAAAACGGATTTCCGGTTTAAACCGGAATAAGGGCATCCCTGCTCGACAACAATAGCCTGCAGGAAATGAAAGTGACTCCGTGAAACAATTTTCATAGGGAAACCTCAGTGTTGTATTACATTCAAAATCTTGTCTCTGGCAATTTTGTGGACAAAGATCTTATTCTGAACTAGATGGATTCATAGAAGCAATGATAGACAAACACAAAAACATTTGTTGATGATCCTTGAGAAAGCCACTCTATATTTATGTGTTATGAGGCAATGAAATCAGGCATTATCAATTTTTGGCCGTATGGAGCTTTTGGTATCATATTGAAATATGAATATTTCCTTTTCCCTTAGTGAAAAAACATCAATCTATCTTGAATAGGAGACAAGATGTTTGCTAAGAATGTCAGGGTCCCCAACTGTCCAATAGCAAATTAGCAAGAAATTATCATTAAAAAATAGTGACTTTTAATGTGATTTTTTTAGGAGACTTATACGAATTTTTCTTTTCAAATCACACAATCTGAAACGTCTTTCTAAATGATGGATACACTAGGTGTTGGCCTGGGGCACTAAGAACAATTTTAAATGCTCAGTCAAATTACCCAACAATAGGAAAAACACTGACAGCTCCATTGTCTATACTGTGATGAGCACCTGATTTCACGGTGTCAAAACACATGTCCACATTAACTAGAACCATGAGCTGCCTAATCCCAGTACTTAATGACCCCATCCCAGCCCGCTGTTGCCATCTTGGAGGTTTCATGAGGATGCCAGAGAACGTCAATGCAAACGTCGTCATGAGCCTTGAACTTGGAGTAGAGTTTTGTACTCCGCCAGTCCCAGATGTAGACTTTGCCGTCAGCGTCACCGCAGGAGATGTAGCTGGATTGTGAAGAGACGAGAGGGAGGAAGAGGTCATCAAATAGTGAAAAAAACAAAAACCAACAGATTTCATAAGCTTGTGTCACACAAGACAATCTGAGACAAAAGTCAAGGAGAAGTTCCTTTGTTTTGTTTTACATCGCTTTTGCACACTATAACTTTTTTAGGCCATTTTAGTGTCAGTAAGTAGACTAGGACAATAGCAATATTTAGAAAGAGAAGACAACATGAGAGCCCCCCCATTCATCCTCTCCACACCCATTTCTTTTTTCTTCCAAGACCCTTATTTGCGGAGAAAATAAAGATGCCATGCATAAAAACAGGTCATAAAAGGCTAGATTAGAAACAGATTAAAGTCAGATGTAAAGTTTGGCATATTTCCTTACTGGAATAAGTAATCATTGTTTAGTGTGAACACTTGCAAAAAAGAAAATCTATATTACTATCACAATAAAACGCTTATCATACCTTTGATACTTTGAATTCTTTGCCATCAGTAGATTATATTATTCAAATCTTAAGACATTTTGTTTCCCCCGACTTCTTCCCGATTTCACGACCCATCACAAAATTCCCGACTTCCCGACCCGGTGGGGACCCTCTCCATGTGACATTACTCAGTGAATACTGTACAATGACATGTAGCATGACATGTGGCGTCGGTGGTCTAGTGGTTAGGCTGCCGGACTCGGAATCGGAAGGTTGCGGGTTCGAATCCCAACTGGGCCCGGCGTTGTGTCCTTGGGAAAGGCATTTTACACAAATTTTCCTCACTTCACCCAGGTGTAAATGGGTATCCGGCTATAGA
>JAUKPP010243665.1:0-13440 GCA_032273245.1 Phyllaplysia taylori | reverse complement strand
AGGATTTGGGAGTTTCCTAGGGTTTCCGTTTTTTTTTTGTTTTTTTGGTTTCCGGGGGTTTCCGGTATAAACAATAGCCCAGCAAGTAGGCTAGATCGCGATGACGAGGAAAGAGAAACAATCAGAATCTGAATGCGTTTAGATCAGAGCAATCCCTATGATTGCTCTGGTTTAGATCAAGACTGTATTGAAGGCTTAAAGTGCGTCGGCGTTTGCAGTTGTGGTCTTGTCTATGGGTTAGCGGATTTTTGTCTCAGATAGCCTTCCATGAAAGAAACGCGTGCGATTATATTGCACTGTTTGTTGAGGTATTCATATACACGCTTTTGGTATGCCATTTTATGTCTTCTCAAGTTTTTACGTATTAATGCCAACTGCAAATCTGTGTTGAAATGTGTTTGTGGTATAATTATAATACACCGAATGTATCAGTATACTTTTAAAGCGCATTGAGCATTTTACAGTATGGAAATGCGCTATATAAAAGCACATACATGCACCCCCCCCCCCACCAACAAAACAAAACAAAACAAAACACCCCCAAAAAGAAACAAACAAACAAAAAACGAACAAAAACCAACTTAATTTGAAAATCACCATGTTGAATTGTACACGTGATAACCTTTGCTTTTTCTTTTGAAATTACGCATTATTACATGATTGAAGCTGTATCGCATCGTGCAAGGAATGTTCATTATTGTAAACTGGTGCCTGCAGTGTAATGGTCAGGGTTTTGGCAAATCATATAGAGGGCGGGAGTTTGATTCCAGTGTTTGACGAACATCTTCAGGCCTCAACTGGGATGCTGTGACTCTCTTAGCCCAGGTTGGGCCTGACAGGTAGGTTCAAGTGTAATGGACAACATAGTAGCCTACAAACACCTGCTTTCTATCTTGGATGAATCTTTATTGATCACCCCCTGCCATGACTTACAAGAGCAGATAATCCTTCAATCTAACACTTATATTCAATTAAGTGATTATGTCCCTTGGACTAGTACGGTGTAAGTACATACAGTACTCTATTCTATTACAATCAGTAGCCAGCCTCATACATGACCTTGCTTTGCAGTGTTAATCTTCATCATCGTTGTCTTTCTCACCCTGGACCAGGGTAGGCCTATAAACCACGCGCAAACACTTTCCACTTTTCTTTATCCTGGGCTGGCTTCTTGGCGCTATTCCATGTCATTCTTTTTTTCTGTACACCATTCTCTGTGTTTCTTCTCCAGGTTCCAAGTGGCCCTTGTAGTGTTACAAGGTTTGTTTATTTGATTAGGGTTTTACGGCTCCATTGACACTGTAAGGTCATTTCGGTACCGAAAACCATTACAAAGCATTTGGGTAGGAAATCGTTTTTTAACATTGACAGTGCAGTGGCCTAATAGATTCACTCTTCGATTTTCAAGAAGCAAGGGATCTTTAACGTGCGCAATGTGCACACAGGGCCTCCGATTTGTTTCCTTATCAGAGAAGACTAGGGGTTTGATCATACCTACCCTAAGATCAGTAGTGTGGTTGATAGAGGATTAGACCTGGAAGAAGAGAAGAGAAGCGAAGCAAGGCAGGCGACAAAAGTAGCAAGGAGTAGGAGGGGAAGTGCAATGAGTTTTGTAACGAAGAAACACTAATATCTGCATTAGAGACATAACAAGTTTATTTATAAATCATAACTGTGCATAGCAAGGTTGTACACAGCAGAACGGTTCCATATGTTAAAGATATACAAGGTTTGTTAAATTATGCTGAGCACATTATACATTCTATACAAAACACATTTCAAGCAATGGCCCATACCCCCTGAAAAGCACTTAAAATATTCTGTGATGCTAAATCACAACATGGCCCTTGAGCGTACAAAATCATGTAAACCAAATTAGAGCAAAAGTTTTTATCAGGTCAAGAATATAAAATTTGCGTGCATGAAAGGTAATAAAAATCATTAAAAAGCAAAGAGAGCCTCCCCATCCCCCCCCCCCCCCCCCCCCAAAAAAAAAAGAAAAAGAACCCCAACCCAACAACAACCCCTAAGTAGTCATAATAAAGATGTTTCGTTAGTTTGTTGAGATTTTACATCACCATCAACTCTGTAAAGTAATTTCAGGCCATGGAAGTAGTTTTAACTATCAAGAAGTAGTTCAGACAATACTTGTAGTAACTCTTACATTGGAGCAAAGAACTCAGGAGCTCAGAAGCTTCCATTTCCATTAAAAACTTAATAAATGAATTGAAACAATCATTTCCCCTCGGTGTAAGTGAAAAGTAAGTACAACTGAACTGAAAAGACTTTCTGAAGTTGTATTCACCAATGCAGTCAAAATAATCCATGAAAGATACTTCTGCTAAGGATGATTTCCACAACTGATAAAAAAATACTTAATGTTCTTTTCTAATATTATCTTTACCATACTTAAGCATTATCTGTATGGCAAATGATAAACACAAAAAATATAAATGCCTTTCCGTGAGTGATGAGAACTAAAGTGGTTCTCCAACATTATGAATGATATCCTCCTCCTCCCCCCTCAGTTTTATGATTTATTAAAATAGTTATAATGCTCTTTTGGTTTTGGTAATGGCTTCTTCACTAGACTCTAAACCTATTCAAGATGCTTCACTTCAAGTTTTGAAATCAGTATCCATCTTTCATGGGTTGGGTTGACCAGGTCTTGAGAAGGGAGCCTGACTCTATAGTCAAAACTGCCCTCCACTGGACCCTGAGGGATGCCGCAAGAGGTGCAGACCAAAAACAACATGGCGACGCACAGTGGAAGCAAAAATGGAGTCCCGGAACCACTCCTAGGGAACACCGGCAAAGGGGGCCCAAGACAGACAGAGTCCGAGATCCTTTGTTGCTACTCTAAGCATCAGATTGCGTAATGGGTAGTAAGTAAGTAAGTAATCCATTTTTCAAAATACTGAGTGGAGGCGCCATGGTGAAAAACTTATAAAGAAACCAGATTTTTTTTCTGAGAATCAAATAATTGTCCTGCATTTTCAGCTAATCCTGTTAAAGCCTTCACCCTAACAACTGAGCTTGTGTTGTGTTTTCTGAGAAACTGAGACAAGATATGTGGTTCATTTAGCGACCTAAGAGCGGGTTGATGTTACTTGCACATCAACAGATAAGTACGAGATTCTTATATTAAAGCACAGGAAAAAAAAAAATCCAGATTCCCCATTTTCAAAAGATCTCTGACCTTTAATAATAATGAGCATTTCTGACATGATCAAAGCAAAAGATGAAATAAAATCTCCAAGGGATATCAAGGTTCAGCAGTTTACCCTTTGCCTCTAAAAAGACAAGTTATAGCTGGTGTTATTGTGTAAAGTGACAACAATTATCTAAAGAATAAAAGTGGGACATTAAAAAGAATGTCAACCAAACTAGAGCATCAAATATGGAGTTCTTCAGATGTTTTACTAAGAAATTTATCCAATACAATCATAATGCTCGGATGGTGCTACCTAAATAAGTGTATCTATGTGGCAGACATGTTTTCTTTTGGTTTGGTTTGGTTACCAGTTTTACGTCCCTTGCAACACTGTAAGGTCATTTAAGAGACGGGCTACTTCAACCCTGCCTGTCAGGACCAACCTGGACTGGAGGGAAAAAATACAAGCAGAAAAAAACCCAGATCGCCCGCGATCGGGAATCGATCTAGGGTCTTCCCGCATGCAAAGCGAAGAGCCTAACCATTACACCACAGCGCCGGTTATGGTTTCTCTTGAGTACATCTTATAGCACCTCCTTGAAGACAAAAATTTACAAAGTTAAGCTAGAAATGTGACGTCTATGGCCCAGTGCGTCATATACGGTAGCAGTACCTTATGTACTGATAATCAATGATAAACAATTTTTAAAAATGTATCAGGGTTGTATCAGACATACGCATTTTAACAATAAAAAGAAAGATTCTAACTGGCATCAAATGTTATGCTACAAATCTGCAACTAAATGAAGTGAACTGCACCACCAGTCCAATGGTTGGTGTGGAACAACTAGAACAATATCCTATGATCTTTCCAGGACAATGTTTGTAAAGGCTCACAAAAAACCCCCAAGGTCTTCCTTTCCCCATCAACCGATTAGTTTTCACAGCTACTAGTACTAGGTTATGCAGTCACAATAAAGTAGTTTGAAATTTTCACTGAAAATCCATGCTTCTAAATCAAAGACCTAACTAGGAATGAGCGAAGTCCACATTTAAACAGGATGTAAACCAAAAGGCTAAATCTGATTCAAAATTAGCTCCTTCTTGATTTCACATAAAATTAATTGATGTTATTTTCACTCAGTGTGTAAGAACGCACAATTTTGATACAATAGGTTTCCACATCCTGGCCTTTAAACAGTTTCAAATAAATGAAAAAAATGAAAATGTTGTGAAATGTTTGTAATTCCTAAATTGATGCCTTGGTTATAGGGCATTTATTTAAAAATGCTTGAATAAATGCACCAATTTAGGAATTATTTTTACATTTTTTTGACACTGATTCATAACAATCAGTTTCAAATAAATGTAAAAAAAGGAATGTTGTAAAATGCTTTTAATTCTAAATTAATATTTTGGTTACAGGGCAGTTATTTAAAAATGCATGAAGAAAGTCTTGCGAAGAGTAAAATCTGCTCTTACCCACTCAATAAAAATAACAAAGCAAGGAAAACTTGACTCCTTCCAAAAATGGCCTTCCTGGACTCTTCCACGTCTCAAAATATCAGGACTGTATGCTGTATGGATTCATGTCTAAGACTGCTACATACATTATGGTCTTCAATAGTAAGGCCGCACGTCCACTGACATGTTTTGTCAGTTGTAGGCCAGGCTCATATGTCAGTGGACTTGCGGCCTAAATTAGGGGGAACTTCCAAAGATACAGATGTATTTGGTAGCAAATTTATCCAGGTGTGACAGAAAACGTAGAGAACAGAATATTTCAGATCTAAAAACAGATACCAAGCACATGAAAACCACATGCCTTTTTAAAAAGCAAGGAACGAATTTTACACCAATACAAATTATACAAAAGTATATAAATACACTGCACCTAAATATGGTGAGCCGACGTAGAGTGAACATTAAGTATTATAAAAATCGTATCGCAGACTTAAAACAGTCAACCACCATAAGAGGCTTTAGTTCAACTGGGCAAGATCAGACTGTGGTGATACAGTGGTCTACGCCTAAGAGCCTGGTCCTCGGGAGAAGGCAAAATGCAGGTTCATGGGTGAAAGGGTTCCTAGGTGAAGTGAAGAATGGGGGCGGGGCTAGGGGCAAGGATGGGAATGGAATGATTTCTCTTGCACCAGAACACGACGCATGTAGTATCAAGGGAAGAAATGTTGGCTTACTTAAGTTCCAGCCAATCAAATCTAACGTAAGATAGTATCATGGCTGTGGACAAGTACAGAGAACGAAAAAATGATAAAACATTGAAAAGAGAAAATTTCTAAAAATATACATTTGGTTAGGAAAAGCAGGTCCATAACCGTACTTGACCCTGAGGGATCAGGTTCATAGAAGGCTATATTTACAAAGCAGAATTTTGTTTTTTCAAATTAGCGGGTCCTTAGGCGAACCGGCTCTATAAGAGGAGGGTCCATAGGCGTAGACCACTGTAGTAAAACATGAAAAAATTGACTGGACAGCAGCTAAAACTGAATGTTAATGCACATAAATATATAACTGTATATACCTGACAAAATGCACAGCCTCCTCTTTTCTCGCATCTTCACAAACGGACAAAGATAAATATGAGCATCATATATTTGGCCGCTTTTGGAATGACTCAGGGTACACTGGAATAGATTCTTAAGTGATAGCATAACCCAAATGATTTGGGATAGTGTTGTCAATCAAATTCTTTCATTTGAACAGAGAATGTAATTTTAAATCCAATTTTTTTTCCTTCATACTGACAGTAAGAAAGAAATAAAGCAATGGCAATAGGTTGGAGGAAATTCTTTGCACAACTTTGCAACTAAATCATATGTTATCATCATTCATGAAAACTTTTTGACACTTGAATAGTGACAAACGAAAGAATTCAGCAGTACCCAATCTCATGGAACTTGAGCTCAAGATATTCTGGCAGTATAAATAAATACCTTACAGTAACTTACAGGGTAGTATGTCTGACTGTAATAAGTATACAAACGAGGATGAAAGAGACTCTCCAACAGAGATTTTGCAATCTGGGATCCCAAAGGATTCAAAAGAGCTTGCAACGCGTGTGGAAATACAAACAGTAGTAAATATTGCAAAACTCAACCAGACTTCAGAAATGGAAATGGAATGAAATGGCATGATTCATGGTAGACTGGTTTAATGTAAAATTGGACTTTACATTAAACCAGTCTACTATGAATCATGCCATTTCATTTCATTTCCATTTCTGAAGTCTGATTGAGTTTTGCAATATTTACTACTGTTTGACTGTAATAAGTAAACAGAATCTGAACTTCTTTAGCTTGATCCTTTCACAGCGTGTAGCACCTCAATTGCCCATTACCATCTTACTATTACTCACTGAAAAGGCGCGCAGTAGTAAAGATTAATAAAGCAAGCTGATCTACCTTTGTTAAAACCTGTTTCATATACCGGTCTGACCTTCATTACGTCCTCATCTGTCATGAGCAAGCTGCTCTTTCCAAACTCAGAACAAGTTATAAGCGCCTGAACCACCATAGCTACACAGTAGGAGATTTGTTACAAAGAGGGATGCCTACATAGAGGTGACAGCCAAACGGCAAATTATATACTTCAAAGCTGCCCACTGCATGAAGTAATTAGGAAAAAATATTTGGGCAAGGCTGGGCAGAGAAGCGCCGAAACGCTATGTAAGCTTAAGCAGCTGTAGAAAACAGCAGCCTTTACAAAAGAGACTGGACTGCCCATTTAAAACATTACCAAGAACAAGAAGAATTCAAAGTGGAAAAGAACTGCCAGAGATTTTATAAGGTGTATGAGATAAGCATCGAAGCCTCTAAAAGTGTACCAGACGTCCTTGTGATGTAATCCATGTCAACAGTGCTTGGGGTGCAATCGAAGCGCGGCCTAAAACAGTGTCAATGGGAGGCCGCGCTTGGTTGTGGCAACGCTCGTAATACTCTGTTGTCACGGAGCGTTTCACACCTTGGGAACTGAATAGAAAATTGTCTGACTTTCCAGTGCAGGATTTGTCTTACTTTCAATTGGCCAAACAAGGAACTTTTCTATCCACAGTTTTTACAAACGAGAGTTGTCCTCACAAACATACCTGGCGTCATTTTATTACGGCAAAACCATTATTTTTCCCAGGAATAAGTACATTTTCCATCACTGTCACGCCTTAGGCAAACAAGCTAAATCCATGTCCAATTATAAAAAATATATGATGACTCATGTATGTAAAAGATCTATATCTCACTACTAATATCAGCCTATCAGTGAGCAAAGTTTGCATAAAATATTCATGAAATTTACTGAATCGTACACAGGCAACAATCAGCCCAGTAACTTGAAAGGTAAAAAAAAGACATAATACGAATGATGGTGATGCTTTGACTGCCCATGATGAACACAAAAGCTGGAGAGTATAGAATGGTTTACCCAAACTTCACTTGTTCCTACAACATCAAGGAAATCAACACACAACAAAGCATGAATGCTCCTCCGATGTATGAAGATACTGGTTGTGAATAAATACAAAGCAAACAGAGAAATTAATTTTGCGTGGAATGTGAATACAATACGACCAAAAACAGAATGATTTAGTAGGTGTTCATCATAAAGTAAATATTCATTGATATTTCCTACTATAAAGGATGCATATCATTATAGAAAAATAGGAAGTATAATAAAACGCTAATCTCAAAGTCGACTAAGTTTTTTCTGCAAGTGTCAAAGGGATGCCACAGCACAGACACATATTCTAAGTACCCATACAAAAAAATCACACTTCCAAAAATGATTAAAACATTCCCCATTGTATGGCGAATAGAGGTTTCTAAATTCTAAATAAAATTACATGTGAAAAAGTATAAAGATAAAAAGAAAATTTCAATAATGTTTACAATAATCATAGTCAACTGATTCTCATACTCCTGTGTATGTATATTCATCAACTAGTTGGTCCTTTTTGCAATCCATCCTAAAGTGTTGTGAAGGAAAAAAGAGACTAAAATGTTTGTGCCTCTATGAATGAATAAATGCTTCTTCGAGCACTCTACTAAACACAGGCAAAAACATCTTAAACAGACCTGTAAGTGGCCGCCTAGTAAATTGTCGGATATTTTGCCGGGCCATACAATCCAAAAGGTTAAAGTTAAATGTTGGTGGCTGTCGCAACTCGTAGTGAAATTGTCGGAAATCTGACAATTGTCGGACTTCTTACAGGTCTGCTTGAAGTGACTGCAAGTAATCACCACCACTGAAAACACTTTCACTTTACATTTGAAGTTGTATATTCTGTAATTAGCTGTAGAATTAGAACAAATTTTGTCACTGATTCTGACAGACCTTGACTAGTGACAGAAAAACTGTTTTGAGTCCTGTATAAGATGAGTATATCATGTTCCAAACAGAGTTTCTGATAACAGATAATGGCAGAGTCAGTTTGCCATGATATTGCTTGGTTTTGCTACCTCAAAAATTACTGAAAATGTCAGTAATCTCACACATGTCACAACCATCATGTTGCAAACGGCCACAAATATATGAGTCTTAGACTGGTACGGTAATATAAAACATAACAGCAGTAGGCATCACTTACAGTCACGTAGCACTTTCATGATAAATACAAACGTAACAAATATATTTCAGAAAAAACATCTTTGCAACTCACATGGAAGGAACTATGTAATACTCAATAATTATCACTAAAATTTACTAGAGCTGCTAAGAGACTAACAAAAACAATCAAGAATCACATTGGTAATTTCACACAAGAATTCAACTTCATCACAATTTGAATAAATACTCCACTGTCTTTTCTAAGGCTACGTGTCCACAAATCCCCCAAACAGACCGTACAGAAAAACTGGTTTCATCAATCAACAATATGGTTTACGACTATGCTTGTCCACAGTAGACACACCGTTACGGCCAGACTTTTTAGATGTAAAATATAGTGTTAAACGCAACCAAAGATTGTAAAGGAAATAAGATGGAACACTCTTCTCTTCCATCTAAAAAATGCATCACGGAAATGAGTGACGCCTCAGAACGGCAGGCAACTTTTTGATGTAAAAAAAAAGCGTCACTCTTCTCTTCCGTCTACTAGAAAAAGTGTACCACAGTTCGCACCATTTCACTGCATTTGTTAACACTTTGATCAGATGATAAGGTTACCCGACGCTTGGCAGCACCACTCATTTCCCGGACACAATATTCCCTAAGTGTGGGGTCTTCACTCTTTTATGGTCTTTGATGCAACCATACTTTTTCTGTATAGTCTGTGAGGGGGATGTGGATATGCGGCCTAAGAGGAGCAGAGGGGAAACAAAGCATTAAATTTTATCCAAACAAATGCAGCAGTAAAAATGCAAAATGTGTCTATGACAAAGGAGAATTTTCAGAATCATGCTGAGTGATGCTGGATGGGGAGGAATAGGATAGTGAGAGACTGTGGGAGGACTTTGGGGGGGGGGGGGCAAGGAGCAAGAAAGGGAGGGATAGGGAGAGAGAGAGAGACAGAAGGGAGAGAAGCAGAGGGAGAGAGAGAAGGGGACGGAGAGAGGGGAATAGGATAGTGAGAGACTGTGGGAGGGGGGATCAAGGAGCAGGACAGGGAGGGATAGGAGAGAGGGAGAGAGAGAGAAGCGGAGGGAGAGAGAGGAATAGGATAGTGAGAGACTGTGGGAGGACTTTGGGGTGGGGGAGGACCAAGGAGCAAGAAAGAGACAGAGCAGGACAGGGAGGGATAGGGAGAGAGAGAGAGAGGGAGAAAGAGAGAGAGAGAGAGAGAGAGAGAGAGAGAGAGAGAGAGAAAGGGAGAGAAGCACAGGGAGAAATAGAAGAGGAAGGGAGAGAGAGGGGAGGTCGAGTATGGAAGAGAGTGAGAGAGAGGGTTAGAGAGAAAGGGAGAGAGAATGAGAGAGAGAAAAAGAGAGAGAGAAAGGGAGAGAGAAAAAAAGAGAGAGAAAGGGAGAGAGAATGAGAGAGACTTTACACTATCAATGCTCTGCACAGCAGCCTAACATCAGTGAGGTATGATATAAGTAGACATTAAATCAATCATGCGTATCACAATAAATATATACCAATATAAGAACATAAATATTTTTGCCGCAAATATTACAACAATTGTGCTAATTGCACTGATATGAAAAGGCCATTTAAAATACAATTTACTAACACTATTATCACAGAGCAATAGTCTTGTCACAATCTGATAGTATGGGAAGGGATGGGAGATCTAATAATACCTCGAACTAGACATGACAAGGACCAGATGATGCTGATTAGTAGTAAGGAACGGGTTATTTATAGAGGCGCCAGCCTCAGCTGTTTTAGCCTCAGATGATACTGAAGCTGTACTTCATAAATAAAGAAAAAGTAAAAAATGGAAAACTACTCGTATGTCTAAGTACATTTCAAGCTACAGACATAATACTGAGAATTTATGATAAAAGTAAAAAGATATTATGATGAAGATACAGTGACACAGTGATAAGAGACAATACGATTGCATTTCTGAGGTCCCTGATATATAAGTCTGTGAAAACTCAAAAATTATTTCTTCTGAATTTACACATCTACAAGCAGAAAAAAGATAACAATCTTCCCTCACACGAGACAAAAAATTAAGCATGGTGACAATTTCTTTTATGCATTTGAAGTAGAAGACACTCCTTTGGTATTCAATATAGACTAGAGTCATTATTCCAAAATTTAATGCTCATATTCGACTCTTTTTCCAACAAAAAAAAAAAGCACAAAATTTCTCATCCGCACAAGAAACCTGAGGCTTGCTGTCAAATGGGGCATTTTAAAACTACAATGTTTTCTATCTATATACTCATAATTCATGATTTTGTGAGACAACAACACTTCTCTCTAAAGAAATCAGTTAGTCTCCCATTCTCTGCTAGTCATTTGTAAAAAAAAGCACATATTTGTCTGCTGGCTATTTGTAAACATTTTCCTAACCACAGCTGTTCAAGTGTTTATCCTAGAGATTTACAATTTCTCACGCAGTAGAAGCATACATATAACACACAAAGACACTGCCAAATATTATTGATGTAAATAAATTATTCCATTCATAAATAATTTTTTTTAAAAATGGGCCAAAACTGGAAAATGAACTTTTTTTCATCGAGCTTGAAAAGCTAGGCATAGCACTAGATCTAGAAGCCACTCTCTGCTCCACGAGGAGAGATCTGCATCAATATTACTATCATTTTGTAAAGAAAAACAGTCATTGTCTAGATCTAAATCAGACCCAACACTGACAGAAGGGTAAAAAACTTTGAAAATGTTTCGGTTTCCTGTTGTTGAGACAGGGCTCTGACACCCCTGGCAGGCCTCTACATATTCTGTGCTTCGGTAAATAAAAAAAAGATCACAATTTTAATTTCCAAGAATAAGAATAATGGAAACTTCCTGTGAACTGGTAGGCCTACTACTGGACTGCTGCGAACTGCCATGCCCAAATTGTATTGGTAAATGCATGCAAAACTGTTAAAAAGAACTCGCCCAAAACGCTTCGATAATGGCAGTCAGCGGCCGTAGACCCTTGCCTGAAGCTGTTCGGTAGTGTCAGTGAGTGAGTTAATTCCTCCCTATACTTCGCAAGCAATATATCTAGAGGCAGTTGCTGCTTCATTAAGTTTGAAAGCATAGCTCTAAGCTTGAGATATCTTTCTACAGAACACAAATATATTTGTTGATTAAATAGGAAACACACTTTCGGATATAAGAAAAAAATGGCTGAATAGCAAGGCAGCAGTGCAGATAAAACTGAAAAAAGCAGTTTCCACTTTAAAGTCACACAGCTAGAAGGATTAGGAACTCTCTTGGTCATATCCAGCCAGCCGTGACAGAGTCCTGCTTCTCGCTTAGATATATGAGCCGAGTGACTACAAGGGTAAATGAAGACGACAATTTCTGATAAAAAATTGAAAATGTCACAAAAAAAACATGCTTTAAAAAGTTGAAGTACTTGCTTTGTTTATAAATTCTTGATAGAAAAATGAAACCAAAATGAATCAGTCTCCCAAGCAAATAAAATATTGAATTTGAACCTAAAATAAATCTGTGATACTTTTCACCAAAAGGATACTCTACAGTTGACAGTTTGGTAACATTGTATCCCCCCAATGTAACAGCGATCCATTTAAGGCTAGAACAGGGACCGATATGTCTGAATAAAAATGTCGTGCCAAGACACATTATAGGAACAGAACAATGAACATATTCATTAACTTTTTGTCCTTTGATTGATAGTACTTGATATCATTCTTCTCTCATGTCATGTTAATTGCGACAGGCAAAGATATAAATACACATGTGTACCAAGCATCTACATCAAAACAACCGTAAACTAAAACAAGCACACAGCTTAAATAACACGTCCTACTCCTTACACTCTTCATATGATGTGTACAGTAACTGGTAAGATCTCATACTCTGGCATTCATCACAAAAAGACATGTACAGCTACTTCCTTGGATCACAAGTGCTGAAGACCCTTTGACTCTTTCTCTGCCACAATATCTGCGAGGCCGCCAGTCTTCACCCTGTACGTCCTTCTCCCCCACTTGATGTAATGTGGGTTGATGACTGCTAAAATGTACACATAGGTTCCTGTCAGCTCTCGGACTATCCATGCAAAAACAAACTGCAGCTTTGAAAATGGCAGTGGGCCGTTCTGAGGAAGAGAAACACTTTGTTGATAAGAGGACTAGGAAATTTGCATACATATAAATTCGTCGCCTATCACACGGAAGGGGGGTATCCTTGTTTTCTTACTTTTTGTGGAGCACAATTTTAAAGTTTTTAGACCTTGGTTGCTTCATCATCTTCCCTTGTCAATTTTTATGCTGGTACTCTTATTTTCAAAGCTAGGGGCCGTTTCATGTGAACATAGATCTGAGAGAGCGCTATCTACTGGTGGTAACAGCTCAAAAATGTCAAAATCTGGAATACGGCCTTTTGTGTGATAGGCGACGAATTATAGCACTTCTAATGTAAAATACACCCTCACTTGATAAGACCAACGTAAAAAGTGAGAGAAGAATAAGCCATCTTACACCACTATCATAACTTCAAGCTACACCTTGTCAGAGTACGTTGATGAGAACAGCACAAGTACAGACATGTCACATGTTATTCACTGTAACATGTGACATGTCTGTACTTGTGCTGTTCTCATCAACATACTCTGTATTGATGTTGCCATTGTACCAATTTCATTGTCTGATGTAAACCCGTGACAACAAATTTCCCTCTGGGAC
>JAUKPP010243654.1:0-12597 GCA_032273245.1 Phyllaplysia taylori | reverse complement strand
CCCCCCCCCCCCCCCCCCCCCCCCGCACACACCCGATCTGCGTTTTTCTGATGGTATTCGTCCCTCTCAGCCAGCCCGGGCTGGCCCTGGCAGGCAAGTTGAACCTGAAAGTGTAGCGAGGGGCGTAAAACAAGAAACCAAAACCAAACCCTCTTGTCTTGGTCTATCTGTTGTTACTTCTTGATTAATCCGATCCTTGCTCTCGACAGAAAGCCCTGCCTAACTTGTTGCAGAGCTGTTACATAGCCGGGGTTCACAATCCCCGTAGTTTGCTAAGGCATGTTGTCCATGCGGGCGTCCCGCTGCGTACCGCTCCTAAAAAAGCAGTGTCTGTGGTGTAATTGTTAGACTAGTGTTGAAACTGGTAATTAAACCAATCCACAGCATCGGTTTCGTTTCTGAAATCATAGCGTTTCTATGCACATTTTCCTGGTGAGGGATGGCGAGGAGCTGTGGACTAAAGAACTCAAAGACCGAAACCTTCCTGTTTGGTTTGGTTACCAGTTTTACATCCCTGCAACCTAAGGTCATTTAAAGAGACTGGCTACTTCGACCCTGCCTGTCAGGGCCAACCCGGGCTGAGAGGGAAAAAAATCCTAGCGGAAAAAAACAGATCGCCCGCGTTTGGAACGAACCTCAGGTCTTCCGCTTGACTGCCTAGGAGCCTAACCATTACACCACAGCGCCATAATTCTTTCCTGTTAGATGCAAACCTATATTCTCACAGCGTGCACGGTTGTTGAACCCTGTCCTAGTTTTGGGTCAAAGTCAACAGGTTGCTAGAATCTACAGAAAAAGTTTTTAATTATTTAGATAATGAATGCGATAGTGAAATAATGTTATGCACGTGTGTTTTATGTATTCCTAGGATTAAGAGAAAAGGAGAAGGAAAAAATGTTTGTAATGCGGATTACGTGGATAGTGCGCTCAAGTAAATATTTCTTAATCTTTTCCCAGAGGGCGAGAACAGGGTCATCATGAAAATAGGAATATGGAAAAAATTATATTTTTTACTGCATTATTTATCTAAATATGCAGAGAGCAGAAGAGTACAATATGTTGTTTACTATTTAGCTTGCTCGGGGTTTTTCGCACCCATAAAGGCTTAAGAATATAATATTTTCTAAACTACAATTTCCGTTGGGTTCGAGACAACAGGAACATCGCAAGAATAGGAGCACATAGGGTATAACTTTTGTCTGTCCCTCTTCTGTCCAACAACAGTCAAAACCACTTATATCAAGTCCTTAAAAAAAAAGGGAACCTATTGTGACAAGGATAATTTCAAAGTTAAAAGTTAGAAATTACTTATTTATGGAGGCACCATCTTCTTTCAAAATTCTTATTTGATTTTTCTTCTCAATTTTGTTTCCCCCTGAACACTTCATAATATTATTATGGCAAGTATCAGGTAGCCTATAGCAGGGATTTTGCACTGGTCACCACAATCCCTCTTATTTATATCAATTTCCGACTGTATTTGCAAATACATTCTATTCCTTTTTGTCTCTGGTTGGGGAACAGGCTAAAACAGCCAAAGGTGCTGGCGCCTCTATAAACAACTAACTTTAAACTAACTAACTCTGGTTGGGGAAAGCTCGGAAAGGTCCTTGTGTTTCACACAAAGCTCCTCAAGATCTGAGGGTCCAAACTTAAATATTGACAATGACAAAATCATACAATCATTTTTGGCATCCGGATATCTTTCTAAGGTAAGAATATCCGATTAACCAGACATACGGATTATTGACTCCCCTGTCCCACGGACATAATACATGACCTTGTGTAGTGAGCAACAAAAGACTAATTCTACTAAATTGAATCGATAAATCTTAGCGTTCGGATCGTTGACAAGGGCTTGTGACGCGTGGACGAGTCTCATGCCAGCCAATGAGCTGTGACCGAGGTGGTACTTTCCAGTCTCGGCTGTGACCCTCAGATTTCTTTTGATGAGCCGTCAATGGACCGAGTGAAAAATCTCGGACTGTTCAGTGATCGATTCATTGGAGCATTAAGTCTCTACGCTGCATGAACTTGTCCCAAATTAACTAGTGTTCAGATGCGGAATCTCGAATATCCAAATTATCGGATATGAAGAAAAGAACATGGTGGTTTCAAGTCTCTCTTCTGATTTTCTGATTATACATTATGGAGACATCCAGATTAAGTAAATCCGGATTTTTTTAGACGGTACTGAGCTTTTTATTTGCCTTTCTTTGATAGTTGTTTTGTCTATCCTGTTCAGGTCATGGTCTTTGTACCAGACAATGGTATCTTTACTGTTTTTTTTGTTTTGTTTTGTTTTGTTTTTATCTCTTATTGCTTTGGAACACATGCATGTACCGTAAAGTCACAATTGATAGGTGTTTCCTTGACTGTGGTATTGGGCTCTAGGCACATGTGCTTTATTCATAACCTCTGTGATATCGAGATATTGTTTGAAGGGGCGTCACCATCCCCAGGGCTGGTATTCATAAGACGTCAAATTAACATTTTTGGCACAAAGTAGAATAAGACGATACTAAAGCTCAAATCAAATTGAGTAGAATGAGATGCAGCTACTTCCGTCTTTGTCTCTGTACCAGCGTCAGTGGTGTAAGGGTTAGGCTCTTCCACCTATCACGCAGAAGACTTGAGTTTGATTCCCACTTGGAGACGAGTGTCTGCGTCTTTCCGCTTTGATCCGTCCCTCTCAGCCCGGGTTGGCCCCACGGTCGAAGTAGCGAATCTCTCAAGTGACCCTACAGCGTTGCAAGTTTTAGTTATATAGAAGTAGAAGTTCCTTCACGCAAACTTATTTGACTGTTTTAGCCACTTGCTCTCCTGGCGGAAATCTAAAAACCAAACCAAAACCTCGTCTCTTTGCTCGTAAAGCAAAAAGGATCCCATTGCAAAGCCCCATTCTCACATTAGGTGCACTGTTTGTCAACGCAGCGCTGTCATACTGACAATGTTGGGACAGGATGTTGTTTTTTGATAGCGTAATCAGAGAAGAAACAGTGTGCTCAGACATGTATTTCTTAGGCAAATCAGAGAGCATTGGAGATTATATTTAGAGGGGAAACTAACCTCCCTTTTTGTAAAAACAAAAACAAGTGCCACCACGCATATTTTCATGCAGTTGTCAGTGTCAACACTCTGTAATAACCGGCGCTGTGGTTTAATGGTTAGGCTCTCCGCTTGTTACGGATCAGAATTTTTTTTTCTGCTGGGATTTTTTCCCTCTAAGCCTGTGTTGGCCCTGACAGGTAGGGTCGAAGTATCCCGTCTCTTAAATGCCTTACAGTACTGCGGGGGATGTAAAACTGTAATCAAACCAGACCAAACTCTATAAAGATCACCCTCTAGAACGACGAAATAGTGTAGAGCGGAAGCAGGAAACTGGCACCTTTGCAACTTGGCACCAGAATTCGTAGTTGGCAAATGCTAGGTACCGCGCATAATATAATTTTGCTTCGAGTCCGACACTTCTGCATACTTACCTGCCATCTCTTGTCATCGTGCTCCACACACGAGTACCTTCTCTCTCTATGCATACATGTAGGCCTACTCTCTGTGTCAATGCAAAAAACACATAATTTGTTTTCTTGCGGCTTATGTAAACACCGCGCTTGAGTACATAGTATCAAGAAACATCCCGGCGTTTCCATGAATTCAAAGCTCGATACAGATTATTTGAAAATGCAGAACAAAGTGAAAAAAAGAATGTGCGTATTTGTATGAGTCGATTTGAGGACATGTTGGTGGTCCTGGCAATGTGCGAGCGTGTATGTATTTGTGCTAGAGGGAAAAAGAGAACTAGAGAGAAAGAGACAGAGAGGAGGGATAAGAGAGAGAGAAATAAAGAGCGCTAGAGACAAAGAGAGAGAGAGAGAGAGAGAGAGAGAGAGAGAGAGAGAGAGAGAGAGTGATTAGTGGTAGAGTATAGGAAGATGAGAAAGCAAAATGAGAGAAGATGAATGTGGCTGTTTGTGCGTGAAAATGAAAACGTTTGTACGTGCACGGGGTGTGTGAACCTAATTTCCATGCTTGAGTGCGTGGCAAAGAAGTGGTAGAAAATAATAATATAAATCATCTTCAGTCAGTCAAACAGGTCATTGGGGCAGAACAAATAAAAATATCAAAATTCCGTAATGTCTAACACATGGTACTGATAGAAGACCTTCGTGTCCATGTTATATCGAGTGGGTATCTAGCCTCTTGTATGAGGCTGGGCAATAATCACTCTAGTTAGACTAACCCCGTCAAATAAGCGTACATACTTATGAAATCCGAATAATTCTATTAAAACATATTTCTGTGTGACTTTAATCTTTTTGCTCCTAAGGAACTGTCCAACTTTTTACTTTCTTTTTTCCTCTTTTTTCTTCATTTATTTTATTTATACTTATTTCACAGAAAGAAAACAGCCGAAAATCAATCGCCCAAAGATGTCTTATTTGACGCTTATTGTTCACTCTCACCAAAATGTAATATGATGTAGGCCCTGTTATCAACCGTTGACCACAGTAAACTCCTTAACTTTTAATTTGATTTACCTAGTGTAACCATCTTAAAAATGTTTTTGGAATCAATTTGTAATTCCCTTATGAAGTTTGCTGTATCGGGCATACGCATTAGGAGAATTGCGATGACGATATATTTTACTTATCATAGTATTGCTTTCGGTCCATATACTGTCGGGTTTCGGGTTACTATACGTAGCAGGCCATTGTCTCGTCGTTCGGGTCACCAGTGAATTTATACGCTCTGTTGTTCTCTGGACACGAAATCTATCGAGGCAAAAGAAGAAAAGGGCCAATAGAACCCGAGGAAACATAGGCCTTCCAAAGTGTTTTTCAAACACATCTGACCTGGAATCTTTGGTGCGATATGAAGAATCCGCTAGGCAAACTTGCTCTTTTGTCCTTTGGGTCTTTCAGAACGACGCCAAACCAAGGCAATATCTAATTTACTGTTCATATTTTCTATTGTGTCTTTCTTTGCTTTTGGTATTTGTCTGGGTCTTTGGAATTTCATTTCATTTTCTAAACACGTGTGTTGGTTCAGAATCTATGCCGTTATACCTCCAAATAGAAGGAAGACAAAGGGTCTACAAGAGCTCAAAGGAAAATCTGGCCTTCAAAGAAGATGTGTTCTAAAATGTTTGACTTGAAGTTTTTCAACAGTCTCTTTTGTGTAGTATGAAGTAGCCTAGAGGGAAAGTTGCCCTATGTCTTGGGACATTTTCAGAACAAAAGTAAGCCAAAATCTTATTTATAGTTGCATATCTATTAATTTTACTTTTGTCTGGCCAGGGATTTTTTCTCTGGGCTTTGGAATGTTATTGTCTAAACGCGGGTAAAACGCAGAATCCAAATCAAGAGGAAGAAAGTGGTCATTGACATCTTGGAAGGAAATTTGCATTCCAAAGAGATTTTTAAAAATTTCGGACCAATTTTTTAAAATTTAATCTGAGTCTCTCCTACAATAAGATGAAAAAACCTAGAGAGGGAGGTAGAGGGAGAGAGAGAGAGAAAGAGAGAGGAGAGAGAGAGAAAGAGAGGGGAGAGAGAGAAAGAGAGAGGAGGGAGATAGAGAGAGAGAGAGAGAGACAGACAGACAGACGGACTCGTTTTTTGTCCTGTGCGACTTTCGGATCAATGTCAGTCTCTGATTTACATTTTCATTTTTTGTGCTTTTGTTTGGTCAGGGTATTTTCTGGGGCTTTGAGCAACTGGGTAATCACAGAATGTTTGACAACCAAACTCTGAAATGTTTGCTTTATGCGGAATGAAATTGGGTAAGAAATTGACAACCATTGAGTACAGGAATTTCAGGCACCGTATTGCATGTAATGTCAAATCGGCCAAAATGATTTCTTATGTTTGGTTTACGCTCCTAACAATACAATAAGCTCAAAGAGTCGGGCTACTTGGATTCTGCCTACCAGGACCAACCCGGACTGAGAAGGACACTGTATCCGTCCCAGCAGAGAGACTGAGGTACTCAATATGGAGAACGAACTTCTGTACCTCTGAGTGATAGGAAAAAGAACCTAACCATTACACCACATACGCCGGCCATGTCGCAGGAAATGTGCTGACAAATCAAATCAATATCCATGTCTTTACATAAATCAGTGTGGGCGTTTTTTTTAAACATTGTAATGACTGGTTTTTCCCTTCTCCCCTTTTGGGCTACGGGGAAAGCCCTTTCGGTCCCAAGAGAGTCGAGACCGTTTTAAGCCTTTTACATGTTTTACATTGTCTAGGCTTCACAAAATCGACGTTAAGAACCCAATCGCACATTGTATTCGCCAAACTAAACATTTGCTAGCTGTGAGTAGTTACATTCCCCGACAGTGCTCACGTCCTACATCTATTCGCTTCGGCCTCGTTTACTCAAACGATAATTGGGATGTTGCCCAAGGCCCAGATCTCCGACCCAATCGAAAGCGTTGCTGGTCGGACAGAAGCTTTTCCTACACGAACGTTAAGAACTTTTGAGTTCAAAAGATCGTTACGTGATTGCGCCGAGAGAGCTGTCGTACCCAGCCGCAGGTATGGAGTGACCCTGTGTGACCGCCCTCGAACGTTCGATGTTCGATCTTTTCTGTCTCTTGACACTGTAAGTGCGTTACATCTACGAGCACTCTACAGTTTAGGGCTTTGTCGATTTGTACATTTCTATATTCGATTAGCAATTGATCGATTTGGGGTGATATCCGGATGTCCTGTCTCTTTTGTGGCCTAATGGTATTGTACGAGAAGCGAAAAACAAAACCAGCAAACGATTTGGGAATATCGATCAATTAAATAACCTTTTCCTTTTTTCCTTTATCAAAAGTGTCAAATGTTACCTTCACTAATCGATCGCCAAACGATTAACACAACTTATCGACTAATTGTAATTGATAGCTATAATCAATAAGCCCACCTCTCGTACAGTAATTATGTTCCAATTGTAAACAGTGACAGGTTCTTGGTCCATCGATTTGAGGTCGTTAACTCGAGATCGAGCACCCAAAAAGCCCCGCGGTACAGGAACAAGTCTTGCGTATCGTACTCGGCTCCAATAGGATGATGTACATGCATAATGCAGCAAGTGGATGCTGTTCGCTTCTGAGCAGGCGGTGATGATTGAATGCGGGTTGAGGTTTTCTTCTTTTGATTGGTCATTGGAGGAGATGGGAAAAAAGACTTGGTATGTAGATGAGGAAGAGGGGAGGAGGGAGGGGATTGGGAGGGGGGGGGGGGCGAATGTCCGGTCGTTGATCTCCATCTCGGTCATCGGGGTCTAGTCTTCGACCTTACCGCTACACAAGTTCATAGCACAGGTGTGAAAGCTTCTTGACAACAGTACATTACGAGCGTGGCCACTACCAAGCGCGACTTCACATTGACACTGCTTTCCTTAGCCGCGCTTCGATTGCACCGTGAGCACTGTTGACATGGATTACGCCACAAGAACGCCGGGTACGCGTTTAGAGGCTTCGATGTTTATCTCGTGCACCTTATAAAATCTCTGGTCATAGATACGATCTTTGGGCTTATGCGGTGAAGGAAGGTATTGGTGTCTATTATCTATTTGTGGTGGCCGAAATTTTGCTATTCAAAAGGCTTTTTAGTGGCTGCATCGATCGACACGCGGTTTTCGCCAAAAGATTCTTTAGAATTTTCTCCAAATCATGACGCCCTTCGTTTTTGTTGTTGTTTTGTTTCGAGCCACTTTTGCTGCGAAAAGCAAAAGTTTTTTTTTATTTTGACCATCGCTTTTGTAGGCCGACGTTGTATTTTTCAGAGGAAAAAGTGTTGTACTGATAGAGAGTAAGGAGATAGCGAGAGAGAAAGGGGGAGAGAGAGAGAGAGAGAGAGAGAGAGAGAGAGAGAGAGAGAGAGAGAGAGAGAGAGAGAGAGTGGGAGAGAAATGGGCTGAGAGAATATAATATACGCTAAGCACTTCACAATTAAATCCGTCCATACCCCTCCCCCTTCGCTAAAGAAGAAGAGAGGAAAAAAATAGAAGAGGAAGAAAAAAGACATACGCGTCTATACCGAAAAGTCCCAGGACAGCATATTTACAAACGAGCTGAACAAAAGTAAAAAATGAACGGTGGATATAGTATTTATTATTGTGCATACATAGGCAACACGGATGGGAACCTGACCCCAGAAAGTCTTACCATCGTTCGAACGGGTGGGATGCAGTTCGAGGAGGGCGAGATCCGAATAGATAGATATATATATATATATATATATATATATATATTTATCAGGATGGATGCTTAAATCTATTTGGATTAATAAACTGGAATCAAAATTCCAAATTTGGCACTTACCTAAGGGTCGAATTCAAACTCAAACTTTTCTTTCGAGTGGTTCTAGCCTACGTTACCTTGTGAAGTTATAATCTTTAAAGCATTTTTCTTACTGCATCATTTTCATATCAACGACTATCCGCTCTTAAAAGAATCACTATGAAAGTTGGATAATATTCGATAGTCGTCGTCTTGGCTTGGTTTCAAGTTTTACGTCCCTTATAACACTACGAATAACCGTCGTCTGTGATGGAATGGTTAGGCGCTTCGCCTATCACGCAGAGGACTTGAGTTCGAAAGCATCGTGGGGCAGTTTGTTTGATCGAGTATATCTCCGTTTTTCTGCTGGGACAATGTCCCTCTCAGCCCGGGTTGGTCCTGACAGGCAGGGTGGAAGTAACCCGTCCCTTAAATGACCTTACAGTGTTGCAAGGGACGTTAAGCCAAAATCAAACCACTGCCAATAAGGTGTAATCCACAAGGGAAGAAAAAGAGAGGCCTGCCAAAGAACACATGGCACTAAGATGTGGCAGGGGACGCAGCAAGGTCAAGACATACGTGGGGAGAACTAGAGAAACTTGCTCAGAATCTAGGTACGTGGATAGCTCTTGTTGGTGACTTATGTCTCTGGCGGGACCACCACAATGATGAGGATAATGTGACGCTGTATCATCATCTAAGAGACAGGCTACCTCGACCCTGACTGTCTGGGCCCACACAGGCCGAGGGGGATGAATCCCAGTACAAAAAACACGAAGATCGTCCGTAAGTGGGATGGAACTCGGGTCTTCCGCGTGGTAGGCGAAGAGCCTAACCATTCCACCACAGATGACGGTGATTTTCGATTGCCGTCTATGTGTGTGAATTCAGTAAATAAATATAAAGTCAGAATTTGATGGTTCTTGTAATGCAATAAGACCAACTAACGCAGAAAAAGAAAAGTGTTATGGGCACTAAATGATTCGGTTTTCTCGAGTCGTTCCACCTATTTATCCGGTTGTCTCTGAAACGACTCACTGCTCAGCCCCCAATGCCGTGTGAACGAAAAAAAATCAAGAAGCGTTTCGCCAATGACGTGAAGTAAAACGCCTCCATATTTCTATGGGAGGTCTAGACTTAAACTCGTGTATTGAAACTTATAATGTGTAGGCTACAACAAGGGCGAGTGCGCGATCGAGGCGTGGGAAAATATTTACAGCCCCGGCTACATAGCATTCTTACACCGTGCCCCCATCAACACCGAAATTCACTCAAGAAAAGACGTTTTGTCGCCGCCACGGCTCGCACCCTCTTGAGACCTGCAACACCTCTTTTGCAAACATTGCACCCGTTTAAAGTTTGTTTTGAGGTTTTGCGGCATGATCGACGCTATACGGTCACACCAGTGCCAGGAGGAGGACTAGGACAACAACAACAACAATAATAATAATAATAATAATAATAATAATAATAATAATAATAACAGCTACGGATTGCATATACATTGCGCACATCCCAATAGAAACACAAAGAAAGAAGTAGAAGGAGCAGACCACACCAAGGCATCCGTCAGCAACCCACTCATTTCAAGTTCGGTTCAGTTGGGGTACACAGTAAGGTCAGAAAGTAGGTTAGCACTACAGTGTCACTTCTAAAGAAGTAGAAGGAGCAGACCACACCAGTGAGTCCGTCAACCACCTACTCGTTTCAAGTTCATTTTTGTTGGGGCACGACGGCCCTTTCGACACAGTAAGGTCATTTCAGCGTCAGAAAGTAGTAAACTAAACGAACATAAAGAAAGAAGAGGAAAGATCAGAGCACACCAGCGTCCACGTCAACCATTCACTCGTTTCCAGTTTGTGCTTTTGTTTGGGGTGCAACGGCACTTTCAGCACAGTAAGGTCATTTCAGCGCCAGAAAGTAGTTCTAAACTTAAGTGACACTTCTGCAGATATTTTTTTAAAAGCTAGACCACACTAGGCCAACTCAGGGCATGAAGGTAGTGCAATACTATGGTTCGATGACACTATTATTATCAAAATTATAAGGACATTTCGTTTTAAGGAAGTTGAACAGGACAATAAAACAACAAAGGAAGGAGTAGAAAAAGCAGGCCACACCTGAGAGCTTATCGAATATCGTTATATTATTGTCACTATAATATAGGTCTGCTGTGTATAGAAGGTTGGCGCTTATAAGCGCCAGCTGTATAAATGGCAGTGGACAAAGGCCGAACCTGAACCCGTGGGCTGCAGTTTCAATTTCGGTCAAATTGCGGTTCGGTTTCGGGCAACAGCCAAAATGCGTGCCTAGTACCATCAAAGTACTGCCAATTCTCGGAACATTTATACACTATGTCCCTTATCGTTGCGACACCAGTAAGCATCGGATCTCAATTATGACACCCCACCTGCATCCAAATCGATACATGGAAGCATCTTGTCTTTCGTTTGTTCTGTTCATCGGCTAGAACAGCCAAAGAAGCTGGTGCCTCTGTAAAGGAATAACTTGAAACTAGTCCGGTTCTGTTACGGTTTTTGACACTATCGAGACAATAAAATCTAAATTCAGTGAGAATAATAGTACTAAAAGAACTCGTGGGAGCAGACTATATCAGCAAGCGAGCAAATCATGATGGAGACACAATATTATGCATGCACTTGATACTCGTAACATCTTGTTTTAATAATACTACAGTAGTCTACGCCTAAGGTCCTGATGCGTGGGAGCAATAAAACTACGGGACCTTAGGCGAACAGCACCCTAAACGAACCACCAAGGGGAAGACTTGGGAAAACTCGGCGTGGACCATTTCACACCTTGGAGTGATCCCGCAGGGGCAGACATTTTTTTCAACAATTATTATTGAAATGCTAATTGAGATTCTTCGTTTTCTAATCAAACCTTTCCTTTACAATCGACACTTCACACATCATAATGTATCTAAAAATATGTTCATCAAGCCTTGATGTTCTTATGCATAAGGGCAGGGCATTAAGAATGTTTTCCCATGAGAATTTCACGTACGGACTCGTCCGTTTTGCTTCCTCCTTTGCAACCTGTTTACAGGTATTTCAATGAAATGAGCCTTAAGAATAAAACAGTTGCATTTTTTTAGCTTCTTTATATTGGAGATTATGTCCCACATACAAAGATGCCTACACATTTCTTCGTTTCAAATTCTCTCCTGTTTGCAACGACGCGTGGAGTGATCGTTCCATCTCTTGTCAATACGTTTCACTTCTTTCCAATTTAAGTTATTGTCTATTTCCAGTTCATCTTGAGTCGCCGTTCTCTTCTTTCGCGTCAATTTTTGCGGGAGGTAGCTAATAAAATGTGTACTAAATGGAAATTCTGGAGTTTCGAGGTCGGAAACATGCCGTGTATTATCCGTATTCAGAATCAGAGCCTCGGTGTTTGTTGTTTGTTTAGGATTTTATAGCCTGGAACAAGGACATTTCGATATTATTCATATAACTCTTAATAATACTTATACCTAAACAGCTTTATTGGTATTCATGTTCTGAACTTAATGCACATTTTACATCGCACTGTATTCATCATGAGCGTTTCGAGTCACCCCAGTGTACCACCCACGTCCTTGGCAATTATTTGCTATAATTGATGCGACACCGCTGATTTCCAGCAGTATACTCCATAGTATTCCTGTCCAATTATCCAAATTAGATTCTGGATAACTGGATAATTGGCATGATCCAACTACGTGGATGTTTACAGAGGAATTCAATTTCTTTTTTAAAATCAAAATACGAATTTAACTTTTTTCAAGAAGGATTAGTAGCTGAACTTGTTAAAGAAAGAGGTGTCGTTGATGTGACAGTCTGTGCAACCGACTAAATTAGATAGTTATTTGGACATCTAATAAATCTGAAATGGATAATCCAGATATTTAAATCCACGAAAAACAACTCCTTGCACAGCCCTATTCCATAGGTGCCGCTAAATTTACCCCCGCGCTGCATCAGGCCGGGGGGTTCCACAAAAAGGCCTGTCACAATGATGAATCAAACAGGACTGAGGCTGCAAGTTCAACTTAAGAGAGCCTCTGCCCTGCTATAAATAAGGTATTAAAAGGAAGAATGGACAGTCCATCGCTCACTCAGTGAGTCTTTAGCGGAGGTCGTAGGCGTGTCGACATTGTGCACTTTGACGTCCCAAGACCTCTTGCGGTGTCGTGCTGTGGTTTGCCCGAAATTTACCTCGAGGTTTACGGAGATAAAAAATTATAAAAAATAATTTTCAAAAAGGAAAGGGGGGGGGGGGGGGGGTGGTGAAAAAATGCCCCACCTCGCCCGTGG